>SMDT01003318.1:0-239551 GCA_005392925.1 Aquilaria sinensis
AGAGCTCCAAAGGTGCAGACAGCCCCCTCGGGGGATTAAACGGATCGCCTTCGGGATAGAAGAACCAGCTACCGCAAGCAAGAGAGGATTTCCCGAAGGCGGAACCTGCGAGCTAGGCAGCGCCCCGAACTGCGAACATAACTCCCGAAGAAGGGTGTTCGTCCTAGAGAACGACCTCGCCCAAAGGACATCGGGAGTACGGCAGGAGCATTTAAGGAGCCTCTGACACATCGCCCACAGACGCACCATGTCACCTCAAACGACGCTCTGACACGCCGACGCCGCCCAGGCCTTGTCACAACCTGCCTCGGACCAAGGCTCGAGGGAGCCTACAAACAGCTACTTGTCCCCTTTGTCCAAAGGTACACAGCAGATCTGACCGAACACGTGTCACGATCTGAACGGGCCAGACACTTCTATAAATACCAAAGAGCAGCCCCTTGCAAAGGGTTGGTCGGTCAGTTGAGAGGACACGAATAGGCAAGGCCACTAAGCCCTTGAGTGCTCCCTTTCCTTCACCTCTCAAGAAAACTAACTTGGGCGTCGGAGGCTCCTCCCCGGAAAAACATCCCAGGGACCTCCTAACCTTTCCTTTTGGGCTTTACAGGTACCACTCCCTGGGAAACCTCTACTCCGGGCGTTCTCCTCCTCAGGAAGTCCCCCCAGAAACCACCATGTCCTCCAGCGAAGATGTCTCCGGACATCATTTGGCGCCGTCTGTGGGAACCCACCCTCAGGTTGCCGTCGTTGAGACTCGGCGTTCTAAGGACAAAGGACTCCCGAAGTCCCCGTCCGCGCCTGAAGTCCAACCGGCTGCTGAGCAAACTCTGCCAGGGACTTCCACGCCCGAGGAAGAACGTCCTCTGGTCATAACCATGAGCTTCTTCTGTGACTTCCAACGCTCTGTTGTGGCTGAGATGACACAACAGATAGACAGAAGATGGCCACAACAAGCTCAAACCCAAAGGTCTCCTTCACCGGTACGCCCTCGGGAAAAGAGCCCCAAAGCAGTCCGCCGCAGTTCGGGGAGTGAAGACCCACGTGAGGAGTCTTCAACAGAAAATATGCCCCTCGGGGCACGCCTTCCAGGGCAAACGGGGCCCAACCAACCCAAAATTCGACGCCGAAGGAGCCCTTTGCCCGAGACGAGGTCACCCTCTCCCCGACGACGAAGCCATTCTCCGAAGAGGCGCCGTCAATCTCCTCCACCTGAGGAAGAACCTAGCGCCGCCGCCCTCATGGAGAAAATATTGGCAAGGCTGGACAGAGTCGAGAGGCAGGTGGCTCGCAAGCCAGTTTGGGCCAGACTGTCTGAGTCTTTTTGTGGGGATCAGTCTCCTTTCACCCGAGCTGTGGTCGAGGCAGCTATGCCAGGTGACTTCAGGGTACCTCGGCTAGAAACGTACGATGGTCGGACCGACCCACAGGCCCACCTGACAAAGTACAGACATAGCATGATGATGCACGGTGCGGACGACGCCACCTTGTGCAAGTGCTTCGAGGTCACCCTCTCTGGGCCAGCAACCGCGTGGTACAACTCCTTGGCTCCAGGAATCATCGGAAAATTCCAGGAGTTATCAACAGCCTTCACCCAACAGTCCATCGGGAGTCGCCCGACGGCGAAGATGCCCATTCAAATGTTCGACATAGCGCAAAGAAGCGGAGAAACTATACGCGACTATGTCGAGAGGTTCAACAGAGAGGCTTTAAGTGTTCCAGACTTTCGGCCCGAAATACGCATCCTCGCCATGACAAGGGGCCTTCGGAGGGATTCCCAACTCTTCTACGAATTCTCCAAGGACCCTCCAGACACACTGGGCGAATTCTACCGACGGGCCGAACAGCACATGACGGCCGAAGAACTAAGAATGGGCGGACCCAGGCCCGAGCACACCCGTGGCGAGGGGTCCAGCCAGCAGGCACGCTATCCGACCGACCAGCCACCCCGACCCCGGAGAATGCGAGGAAGGAAACCCCCGAACTTCACAGCGCTGAACACCACGAGGACCAACATCCTCATGACTCTGGAGAGGCAGGGAACACAAGTTCAGAGGCCAAGGGCCATGACCGCTGAAAATAGAAAAAACATGAAGAAGTTCTGCCAATTTCATCGCGATCATGGCCACGACACTGAGGATTGCTTCCAGCTGAAGAAGTATATTGAATCGCTGATAAAACAAGGCCAACTTCGGCGGTACCTACGGTTGCCTTCCCCGAAGGGGAGGAAAGAGGAGGAAGGAAAGGTAGAAGATGAGGACTACGACTCCGACAGGCGGAGAAACCGAAGTCCGAAGAGGCGCCCTCCACCCCCTGCGGGAGTCATACAAACAATCACGACGGGGCTCCCATCCTCGGAAAGAAAAAGGAAGGCCAGGGAAATAGCTGTCATGGACTATCAAAGTCCGGCGAAGAAGCTATCCCGAAAAGATGGTTCCACAGTCGTCTTCCCTCACGACGACCCACTCCTGATCATGGCAAGAATTGGAAACTGGGATGCTGACAAAAGGGTGGCAAGAATTGGAAACTGGGATGTCAAAAGGGTATTGCTTGATGACGGATCAAACGCTGACGTCCTATTTTCACAACTGCTGCCGAGCTTGGGCATATCCATCAGTGATCTCAGGCCTGTCACTTCACCGACCTTCGGGGTAGGACCGTCCGAGTTACCCGTCCTCGGATGGATCGACCTTCCATTAATGATGAGAGGGACTTCGGTCAAAGGACCAGCTGAGTTGTTTGCCTCGACAATGGCGAGGTTCATCGTCATGGATGTCCCCTCATCATACAACGCCATCCTTGGAAGGCAGACGCAGGGAAATCTGCACATTCGCCCTGACGTGAGATATTTGACTGTCACTTTCGCCACCAAGGAAGGAGACGCAGAAATCTTCATAGATCAGGGCGAAGTAAGAAAGGTGTTCGTCAAAGCCCGAAAAGCCCCAGCAAACAATTCCACACAAGCTGTAGAAGCAGGGGCTTCAAAGTCAAAAAATGGCGAGAAAGAAGTTTCTGGCAAGGTAGAAATGGAAGAAGTGGAACTTATCCCAGGACGAAGTACCCGAATAGGGAAAAACTTGTCCGAAGGAGATAAGAAAAAACTTGTATCCTTTCTGGTAATGAATAAAGACCTGTTCGCCTACTCGCCGAAAGACATGCCGGGGGTAAATCCGCGCGTAGTACAACATAGCCTCAAAGTAAGTCCGGAAGCAAAGCCTGTCCGGCAAAAGAAACGAGGCATCTCAGCCCATAAAAATGACTTCGTCAAAACCGAAGTCCAACGTTTATTGGAGGCAGATGTAATCAGGGAGGTCAAGTACCCCGAATGGCTAAGCAATGTGGTGATCGCCACAAAAGAAGGAAGCAACAAACTTCGGATGTGCATCGACTTCAGAAACCTGAACAATGCTTGCCCAAAAGATTCATATCCTCTCCCGCCAATAGATCAACTGGTAGATTCAACTGCCGAATACGGGCTCCTAAGTTTCCTAGACGCCTTCAGCGGCTACCATCAAATAAAGATGGACCCCTAAGACGAAGAAAAAACAGCCTTCATCACCGAGGGGGGGACATACTGTTACACCAGGATGCCTTTCGGGCTCAAAAACGCAGGAGCCACCTACCAGAGGTTGATGAGCAAGGTCTTTAATGACCAAATAGGGAGGAACATGGAAGTGTACGTAGATGACATGATAGTTAAAAGCAAGCTGCCTGTAGACCATGTCACAGACCTAAGGGAAACTTTTCACCAGCTCAGGACCTTCGGAATTCGCCTTAACCCTGAGAAGTGCACCTTCGGGGTAACTTCGGGAAAGTTCCTTGGGTACATGGTATCAGAAAGAGGCATTGATGCTAACCCAGAAAAAATTAAGGCTCTGTTGGAATTCCGAACTCCTGCCACAATAAAAGATGTGCAGAGACTTGCTGGAAGAATAACCTCCCTTAGCAGATTTATTTCCAGATATGGAGACCGGTGCCGAGCATTCTTCAAAGTCCTCACTAAGGCAGCAAAAAGGAAGGACGACCTCGAGAGTAATGATCGTGCTTGGAATGAAGACTGTCAAAAAGCCTGGGAAGAACTCAAAATCTACTTGGCTCGCCTGCCCACTTTGCGACAGCCCCGCGAAAGAGAACCTCTTGTCTTGTACCTCGCCGTCACAGAAAAGCAATAAGCTCAGTCCTTATGAAAGAGGAAAGGGTGAAGCAGTGGCCAGTCTACTATGTGAGCAAGTCCTTGCATGGCACTGAAATCAGATATCCTTTGTTACAGAAAGCTATATATGCCTTGGTCCTGGAAGGAAGAAGGCTACGACCATATTTTCAGGCTCACCCCATCATCGTCCGAAGTAGTTTACCCCTGCGGGACGTCATGAAGAAGGTTGACCATTCGGGAAGGCTCTCCAAATGGTGTATAGAGCTTGGCGAACACGACATCACTTATGAACCTCGGAAAGCCATAAAAGCTCAAGCCTTGGCAGATTTCATTGCCGAGGTCCCCATTACCGAGGACAGCCACCCAAGTCCCGACGAAATGAGCCAGAATGGGCCTTGTACGTTGATGGTGCCTCGGGCGCCGAGCACCAAGGAGCAGGGGTGATCATTAAAGGCCCCGAAGGCCTGGAAGTAATGAAGGCCATTAAGTTCAGCTTCAATGTCACCAACAATATGGCTGAATATGAAGCTCTCATAGCGGGCTTGCGCCTGGCCAGAAAAATTGGTGTCAGAAACTTGAAAGCCCATACGACCAGCTAGTAGTTCGGCAAACAGCAGGGGACTACGGGGCGAAGGATCCAACACTGGAAAAATACCATGAATTAGTAACGAAGCTTGTTCGAGAATTCGACACTGTGCAAATCGAGAGCGTGCCTCACAGACATAACGCTGAGGCAGATGAATTGGCAAAATCAAAAGCATATACTGAGGTGCTAAGCCAGCCGAGCATTACAGTGCTGAGCATAATGACTTCGGGAAGAAGCTGGAAAGACCCAATAAAAACATATCTCGAAACCAATACGCTCCTTGAAGACTCCAGTGAAGCAGCAAAAGTGCGGAGATGCTCCGGTCGTTTCTTTCTAATTGGAGAAGAGCTATATCGGCAGGGATATGCAAATCCGCTACAGAGGTGTGTTGGCGAAGAGGATATTGAAATAATCCTCCAAGAAGTTCACGAAGGCGCTTGTGGTTTGCACATCGGAACCGACGCCCTGGCAGCGGTGATACTTCGCCAAGGATACTTTTGGCCTACCCTGAGGAAAGACGCTAGACGGTTCGTCCAGAAATGTGGTAATTGCCAAAGACAAGCAAAAATCCATAGAACACCCTCGGAGCTGGTGACCTCGGCAAACTATCCCTGGCCCTTCGCCGTTTGGGGCATAGACCTTATCGGGCCGCTCCCGACAGCGCCTGGGGGCGTGAAGTTCTGCTTAGTCGCAGTAGACTATTTCTCTAAATGGGTCGAGGCAGAACCTTTGACGACTATCTCGGCAAGAGAAGTGCGCAAGTTCGTGTGGAAAAACATAGTATGCAGATTCGACATACCGAGGGTACTAGTGGCTGATAACGGATCCCAGTTCATAGACAAAGGGTTCCAAGAGTTTATCAGCAACCTCGGAACAAAGATGCACTTCGCCCCGGTAGCTCACCCCCAAAGCAATGGGCAGGTGGAAGTATCTAACAGGACCATAAAAGATGGACTAAAAAAGAGACTGGGAGAGGCAAAAGGAAAATGGCCAGGAGAACTCCAAAGCGTACTATGGAGTTACCGAACAACGCCCCGAAGGGCTACAGGGGAAACTCCTTTCTCACTCGTCTTCGGTACGGAGGCCATAATCCTAGTAGAGGTAGTGCAACCATCAATACGAGTGCAGGTATTTGATGAAAGTGGAAATGACCTCGGCTTAAGAACCAAGCTCGACCTCGTCGGCGAACATAGAGAAATAGCGGAACTAAGAAGGAAAGCTTTCCAGCAAAGAGTGGCCGCCGCTATAAACTTGCGAGCTAGGCCAAAAGGAATAAAAAAGGGTGATCTCGTTCTCCGAAAGGCGGAATTCGCACCCCGGAGGCCATCACACGGCGTACTTCACGCGAATTGGGAGGGACCTTATCTGGTTCTTGCCAAAGTACGAAGAGGGGTGTACAAGCTCGGTGACGCCGAAGGCGTAGAATTAAAAAACACTTGGCATTCAGATGCCTTGAAAAAGTTCTATGCATAGAATCTTGACGAAAGGGTTTACATTGTACAAAGTTAGAAAAATTTTCTAGCTACACGGGCTTCTGAAAAGAAAGATTCTTGAACAAAAAAAATACTAAAATTCCGCGAAGATGGTCGCCAGAATAAGCATGGGTGCGATTTCCTGAAATCCCCTGAACAAGCATGTTCGGGACAATAGGAAATGTAAAACCTTGCGAGAATTTCTAAATACAAAGGCTCACAGAGAACCGATCTAATCTTCCGAAGTCTCTTGAGCAAACGCGTTCGGGGCAAAAAGGAATGAACAATCTCACAAAAAAGACTTAGCCAAAATTTCTTACAGGAAAGAAAAAAAGTCTTTATTAACAGACAAGATCGGTTTACAAAGAAGAAGGACTAGCAAGAAAGAAAGAGCACAAGGAAAAAGAAATAGAAGGCAGAAGGGGCCTTAGATAAATTAGGGATTCTCGGCGTCCCGGGAGCCACTAGCCCCTGCATCTTTTTCCGCCACCACCCGCGCCGGAAGAGTCTGAGGCAGGTTCAAGTGCTCGAGCTTGGACCAAGTCCACCGAGGTCCCTCAGGAATATTTAGGGCCTCCAGGAAAGAAAGGTCGAGATCTGGAAACCTCATAAGAACTTGATGACGAACGAGGCAAAACCCGTCTTGAAAACCAACTTTGGTCATCTCGTCGGATTTCCTCTTCTCGACCCCAAGATCATTAAGCTCCCTCTCCAGGTCTTCAACCTTTTTCCTTAACGCCTTCACCTTCTTTTTCCTCGACTCATCCTTCCCCTTCTTCGAAGAATCGACCTCGGCTTGAAGTGCGGCTTTCTCGGCCTCCGCCTTCGCCAGAAGAGCCGCAGAATCCGACTTCTCCTTTTGAAGTGCCTCATTAACCGAAGTCAGCTCCGCCACTTTTTCACCGAGGTCGGAAATCTTCTGGGAGGAGTCCTTTATAAGTTCTTCTTTTTCCTTCGCAAACTCCTCCCGAAGGGCAGCAATCTCTGACGCCGAAGTCTGGGCCAGCTGAGTGTTCCGAGCAAGCAGGTCCGCGCACTGGGTCTGGTATTGTTCTATAGTCTTTGAAGCGGCGGCCCGGTACATCCCCTGCCTCGCCACCCGAACTCTGAGGAATCCGGCATATCCCAGCAGCTGCAGAAAAACAGAGGCAAGAATGAGACAAGGCAAAAAAGGAAAGGCAAATGCTTAGAAGAAATCAGAGACAAAAAAGGGCAAGGAGAGAAACACACCTGGGCGGCGTGCTCGGAAAGCTTCGCGGCGAGGGAGTCATCATCCGGATGAGCCCCCGCAAGGGCCCTGAAAGAAGCTTCAGTCAGGACCCCCTTTGCAATCTCCTTGGCCATGAGCGGGCAGTCCTCGGAGTACATGTCCATGTCCTCCGTAAAGGACCAAAACGGCTCCTTCGGAATCTTCCCCTTCGGGATATGGGCATCCCGAAGGGCCCGCTTCCGGGCATGCTCGGCAACCCAATCCGGAGGAAGAATCTCCTCTGCACGACAAAAAGCAGAAAAATTGTCAAACACAAGTAGCTGCCAAAAAATTCAAAAACTGAGTGTCTAAGGCATCAAACCTGGTGGCACTTCGGCAACGTCGTCGCCAGAATCCAGGGCCCCCTCAGAAGAAATCTCCTTCCCTTTCCTCTTGCGGCGATCTTCGGCAGAAGGGGCTTCCACCAAAGCGTCCAGAAGAGCCGCCGAATTAGGGCTTGAAGGAGCAACATCTGCACCGACCTCGGTCGAAGGCGCAGCAACGGTTACCTCGGGCTCCTCGCCCACCTCCTCGGAAATCTCCGGCATAGGAGGGGGCACGGTCTTCTTCGATCGTTTGGCCGCCGGAGGCCCCCCGCCAGTCGCCTTCCGTCTTCGGGAGGCAGCCTTCTTTGTTTGTTCACCTTTCTCGGCCTGCCCGATGAAAAGCGATCGGTAATAGGCAGCAGTATCGTCGCCCATCTCTGAAAAAGAGAGAAAACATCAGCGTAAGTCCAAGATGAAATTAAAACAAGGGGACTAGGAGATGACTTACTTTCGAAAAAATCGGCATAAGTAATGTCCTTCTGAAGAAGTTTTACCAGCCAGGAGTCCTTCCCAGCAATGGCAGGAGCCGGCATCTCGAGGTCCGTTTCGTGCTCCTTTACCACCTTCAACTCCCGAAGGACTTCTTCGGTCATCAACTTCCAGTTAATTGGAAAGGGGTAAAGGGGGCGCGGTGGGACCTCGGAATCCCAGTCAGAGACCGCTCGGATGCGCTTGTCAAAGTCCGCAAAAATGGGTGTTAACTCGGGAGTTAACAGCATCTTCGGGTCAACGACATCCATCACGAGCTTTCCCTGAGCCCACTTCGTCGGGACGTACGACCAGGCCTCCTCCTTCTTCATAAAGAAGAATTTCTGTTGCCACCCTCGCCAGCTGTCCTTGTTGGCAAAGGTGAACTTGTATTTTTTGCTCCCTGACCCCCGAGGTAGCATGAAATAGAAGCCACCCTTTGGGATCACGAAGAGCTTGTAGTACTGCAGAAAAATGACAAAGTGTGGCTCTATACCGAAGACACCACACATACAAAGAAAAGCATTGAAATAGCAGTACGAGTTCGGCGGAAGTTGGTTTACGGCAATGCGATGGAAATCGCAGAAATCGCAAACCATCTTCGGCGGAGGATACCGAAGTCCGGCCTTCAGTTGGGCACGGAAAACAGTAACCTCGTCACTACGGTTTGAAAAGCTATATTGGTCCGAACGAGGCAACCTCGTAGTGACGTAGGAAGGAAGGAAGAACTTCTTTTTCCATTTTTTAAGTTTTGCAGAAGTGGTGCAGCAGGGGTGAGAAAGAAGGGGTTCCCAGCTTTCGGGAATAGGCATGACTGGCAAAAAACCGAGTTCGGGAAAAGGCAAAAAGCTATTTCGAAGAAAAAATTTGGAAAAACAGAAGAAACTGGAAGCTAAAACCCACCAAACGTTTTGCCAAAATCCGGATTTGAGGACGCCGTCGTGAAATGATTGCCGGAAAACCACTCTGTCAAAAAGCACCGCCGTAAGAGAGCAGGAAAAACACTGCGGCAGTTGAGAGACAGAAGAGAGCAAAAGCAAAAGCAAAAGTGGGGTTATGAAGGATTAAGGGTATATATAGACCGAGGAAGGGTAGGCGAATCGACGTCATAAGTGCTGTGCGAAGGCGAATCGTCGCCATAATTGCCCATTCTGCATAAAAAGACGCGCCCGCTGTAACCGATGTAACCCTCTCCAATGACGGCGTGCCACGTGTCAGCAACCACGCCAAATAAGGAACACGCTTTCTGACGAATAGCGCGCCGCCCCAGACTGACACGCCTGGTCACGAGACGAGACGTTTCAGTGACCTACAAAGATTACAGAAAATAGGTTACCTCGGAGACACCAAGAGACAGTCTGTGCTACGTCTACGGACAGAAGGTGTATCTTCGGCACAGGTACCATGCATAAAGCCCCGAAGGGTACCCTCCGAAAGCTGACAAAAGCCAAAGTCCCTACTTCGGCTTCTAGGGGGGGGCATGTGATAGCCGAAGGACTATCGCCTCTCCTAGAACGTACCTCCTATCAAAAGCATGCTCGGGAAGCCTGGCACCATCCGAGGGAGGCACTAGTACTGACCTCGGACTAGGCGAATTCCAGTGCCTCGAACTCGGGATTTAGCCTAGTACCCCAAAGAGCTCCAAAGGTGCAGACAGCCCCCTCGGGGGATTAAACGGATCGCCTTCGGGATAGAAGAACCAGCTACCGCAAGCAAGAGAGGATTTTCCGAAGGCGGAACCTGCGAGCTAGGCAGCGCCCCGAACGGCGAACATAACTCCCGAAGAAGGGTGTTCGTCCCAGAGAACGACCTCGCCCAAAGGACATCGGGAGTACGGAAGGAGCATTTAAGGAGCCTCTGACACATCGCCCACAGACGCACCATGTCACCTCAAACGACGCTCTGACACGCCGACGCCGCCCAAGCCTTGTCACAACCTGTCTCGGACCAAGGCTCGAGGGAGCCTATAAACAGCTACTTGTCCCCTATGTCCGAAGGTACACAGCAGATCTGACCGAACACGTGTCACGATCTGAACGGGTCAGACACTTCTATAAATACCAAATAGCGAAGACGTCTCCGGACATCACATGGTATGCATAAATAGTTGTTACCTCGCCATCGACTTCAAATTTCACTGGGATAATATCTTTTGGGCCACATGTGAGTACTTCAAGTGTATTTTCTTTTTCTATAAAGTCTTGAGTAGAGATTTTGAGTTCATTCTCATATTTTTCTACGAACTTTGGGGAAGTCACTCCAAAGCATATGTCGACAACATTGGCAACCAATGGTTCCTCCAAATCATCAAATTTAATATGCCCTTCCTTTTCCATGCAGACTATGAGATCTTTCAACACAAAGCAATTCTCGACGGGATGGCCAACGATATGGTGGAATCGGCAATAGTTGGGGTCGTCCACTCTTCCAACCTCTTCCGGTCTCTTTGGATTTGGAAGTTCTATCAAGTTCCTTTCTAACAACTGGTCCAAGATTGCCAGCATATCTGAATCTGCAAATGGGTATTGTTTTGCTTCAAGTTCCTTGAGTATCAATCTTTTCTTTACATCCGGTTGGCCCTTCACAAATTTAGTATCAAGACTTGAGCTCCCTTTGGAGATCTTCACTGGAGTAGTAGCTACAACCATGGTTTTCTTTGTTTTCACAACCTTTTCTTCCTTGTCTTTCTTGTCATTTTTCTTTTGAGAGGAACCGCTTGGAATATAGCTCTCATGCCTTGCAATCTGGATCTTCAAGTCGTGAGCCCTTCTTGCAAGTTCTTCAAACGAGTGTCGCATATTTCCCTTCAAGCTATAAAGTATTCCCCAGTGCATCCCTTGTGCACACATATCGATGGAAGATGCTTCACTTATTCGCTCATTGCAATTGAGGACGTTGGCTTTCCATCGCTCGATGTATTCTATCACCGATTCATCCTTCATTTGTCTGATTACTGCCAACTCTAGGAGGTTGACCGTCCTTCTCGTGTTGTAGAAGCATGACAAAAACTCTCTTTCAAGTTGGTCTAATCCATCATTGGATCCAGCAGGAATATCCATGTACCGGTCAAAGGCAGCTCAATGATCGCACAAATTGCTTCACCATAAGATCACCATAGGTCTCGGCATTATTATAGGTTTCAATGAAGTGCACCACATGTTGCTTCAGATTGCCCTTGCCATTAAATTTTTGGAATTTTGGTGGTTGATACCTAACGGCATCCTTAGCTCATCGATCCTCATTGAGTACGACTTTGCATACACTAGGGATGATTATGGAGCCACTCTGGATTAAGCTCGAATGGTATCTATGATCATGTGTTGTAGTTGCTGCACAGACAATGAAGCCACAAACCTTTGGGCTGTGTCGTTCAAAGCACTTTGCAAGACCATACGATCATATTAACTTTGCTTTTGCTGTTTTTCCATGTTTTCGAGTTTTTCAGCAATAAGATCAACAACTTGCTTAGTGCCACTTATAGTTGCTTCCCCGAGAAAATGTTGAGTTTTTAATTTACTCATCAACAACGCAATCTGGGTATCTTTCTCTTCAAGTTTGGCTGTCAACCTTTCAATAGAAAATGCCATTTGCTCAAGACGATCCTCAGGATTTCTAGAATCTGCTACCAAGGTCGGCAACTTCGACTCCGAGGATGAAGAATAATCTGCCCACTTTTTTTTTGGAAAGTCACAGATCTAGTTTTAGATTTTTCATTTGTGGTGGCCTTCTTTATTGATGTCTCGGAAGATGAGCGAGCCCTTATTTTCTCGACGGAAACTCCCACTTCTTTGTTCCTACTTGAGTGGTTGGAGTGGTTTAAAGGATTGGATCTTCCTTTTGTTGGTTGAACTTCTTGATTCTCTACAGCAACTATTTCTTTTTTGCTTTTGCGAGAAAATTACTTTAGCAGAGACACCAATTGAGATCCTTTAGCACGAGCTTTTGCACAAGTGACCGGTGTGACTTCCTTTTCCTTTGTCGCAAAATTCTCAGTGTTGATAGCAACACTTTTGGCTTCCATGATCTTTACTTGAGTTTCTTCAAAGCTTCCTCGATGTGAGAGATGAGAGGTAGAAAATTTCCCCAGTAGAGTCACCAAAAATTTATACGCACAAATTTCGCTTGTAAAAAATTACTCCCTGAAATTAATTATAGCGTAAATTACAATATTAAAATTTAGAATAGAGATTTTGGGGGATCGACTCTCTAGCATGCTTTTCATGTACACAATCCTCTAATTAATGCTTCGAGCTTTTGGTAGAGACACAAACGGCTTCTTCATGAACACAGACTCCAGATTTGTCTTGTACGAACACAAACTGAGGTCCCTGCTGCTTCTTTCAGTTTGAGATTTTCTATTGTACTCCTTAAACTTGGGGGCTCCGGGCAATGTGGTATCTTGTAGCCTTGTAGCCATTTGACTTTATCACTTCTATCATACATAACTGCAAAGTGACAAAGACATGATTCAAACTTATAGATGGAAATTCATCAAACACTTTATCAACAGCGCTTGTTAATTCATCAATATTTTTCGGAGATTATTGGTGCTGGAGAGATTGTATGGCTTGAAAAAAAACCCAAATCTAGCACATTAATGTCCGGAGAGTTAGGAGGCTGGCACACCAATTGATTATTAAGCCCAGCCCAATTTCTCTTACAGCTTCCTAAAAATCAAAGTCATCAACCTTAATATGTGGTTTTGCATTGTCTTGCTGAATGTATATTGTCCTCATGGGACTTGTTTGAGGTCATTTTTTTTTAGTGCAGGTAAAACTTACTCAATCAAAGAAGCCTTAATAACTTCTTTTGTGACTGAAACAATTGCCTTTGTCTCCATTGTTGCAGTAACTTTATTTTTTCTTTTCCTCCTTGCTGGCTCTTGATATACAAATGGAAAATTTTCAATTTTGCTTGAAAATTCTATCCTACTTGTTGGATCATTTCTAGGCCTAGTAATAGTAGAAAAAAACATGGCTTTCATGATGAAACCTGATAGCCGAAGGACTATCGCCTCTCTCACCCTGTGCCTCCTGCCGAAAACAAGGTAACCGAAGAGCTTAATGTCACCCGAAGGAGACACTATCACTGACCTCGGAAGTAGCAAAGTCAAGACATGTCGAACTCGAGACTTCGGCTAATACCTCAGGAACTCCAAAAACGTTACCAACTCCCTCGGGGGACCAAGTAGATCGCCTTCGGAGGCGAAGGTCTAGCTATTCCAAAATGGGAGAATAGTTGGCCCGAAGGTGGAACCCCCGAGCTAGGGGGCTTCCCGAACTAGTGGCACACCGGCTAAAGAAGGACGTCCGTACCAAGGGATGACCTCACCCAGGGGACCTCGGGAGTACGGCAGGAGCATTTAAGGAGCCTCTGACATGTCATCCGCAGGCGCTACATGCCGCCTGGAACGGCGGTCTGACACGTCCACGCCGTCCAGGTCTTGTCACGACCTGTCTCGGACCAAGGCTCGAGGAGCCTGCAAACAGCCACTTGTCCCCTACGCTTGAAGGTACATGAAAGATCTGACCGAACACGTGTCATGATCTAAACGGACCAAACACTCCTATAAATACCAGGAAACAAACCCTGGCAAGGGGGACGCTCTAGGGCCAAACCCCCTTTTCCCTTGAGAAAACACGAACAGGCAAGGCCACTAGAACCTTTAGTGCTCCTCTTTTACCTTCTCAACACACTGACTTGGGCGTTGGAGGCTCCACCCCGGAAAAACATTCCGGGGACCTCCTAACCCTCTCTTCTGAGCTTTTCAGGCGCGCTCCTCTGGGAAATCTGGGCTCCAGGCGTTCTCCCTCTTAGGAAGTCCCTCCAGAAGTCACAATGTCATTTAATGAGGATGCCTCAGGGCATCATTTGGCGTCGTCTGTGGGAAAGCACTCTGAGGTCGCCGTTGTTGAAACTCGGCGTTCAAAGGACAAGGGACTCCTGAAGTCCCCGTCCGCGCCTGAAGCTCAACCGGCCACTAAGCAAACCCTTCTAGGGACTTCCACGCCGGAGGAAGAGCGTCATCTGGTCATAACCATGAGTTTCCTGTGCGACTTCCAACGTTCTGTTGTGGCTGAAATGACACGGCAGATAGACCGAAGGTGGCCGCAACAGACTCAGGCCCAAAGGCCTCCCTCGCCAGCACGCCCTCGAGAGAGGAGCCCCAAACCAACCCACCGTAGTTCGGGAAGCGGAGATCCGCGTGAGGAGTCTTCAACGGAAAATATGCCCCTCGGGGCACAACTTACAGAACGAGCCAAGTCCAGGCAACCCGAAGTCCCACACCGAAGGAGCTCGTGGCCTGAGGCGAGGTCGCTGTCCCCACAACGCCGAACTCGCTCCCCGAAGAGACGCCGAAAATCTCTCTTCCCAGAGGAAGAACCTAGTGCCACGATCCTTATGGAGAAGATACTAGCAAGACTAGACAGGGTAGAAAAACAGGTAGCTCGCAAGCCCTTCTGGGCCAAGCTGTCTGAAACTTTTTGTGGGGATGAGTCCCCGTTCACTCAAGCCATAGTTGAGGCTGCCATGCCTGGCGACTTCAGAGTACCTCGGCTCGAAACTTATGATGGCCGTACTGATCCACAGGCCCATCTGACTGAGTACAGATGCAGCATGATGATGCACGGTGCCGACGATGCTACCTTGTGCAAATGTTTTGAGGTCACCCTCACAGGACCAGCAACTGCGTGGTATAATTCATTAGCTCCAGGAACCATCACAGAATTCCAGGAGTTATCCACGGCCTTCACGCAGCAATTTATTGGAAGTCGGCCAATGGCATAGATGCTTGTCCAAATGTTCGACATAGCGCAAAGAAATGGAGAAACCATCCGCGACTATGTCGAGAGGTTCAACAGAGAAGCCTTGAGCGTCCCAGACTTTCGGGCCGAAATACGCATTCTCGCCATGACGCAGGGCCTTCGAAGAGACTCACAGTTGTTTTACAAGTTCTCCAAAGACCCCCCGGACACGCTTGGCGAATTTTACCGAAGGGCCGAACAGCACATGACGGCCGAAGAACTGAGAATGGGTGGACCGAAGTCCGATCACACCCGGGCCGAAGGGTCTAACCAGCAAACCCGGTACCCAACCGAACAGGCAGGCCGACCTCGGAGGATGAGGGGAAGGAAACCCCCAATCTTCACACCTCTGAACACCACAAGGACCAACATCCTCATGACAATGGAAAGGCAGGGGACTCAGATTTAGCGACCAAGAGCCATGACCGCTGGTAATAAGAAGAACATGAAGAAGTTCTGCCAGTTTCACCGCGACCACGGCCACGACACCGAAGACTGCTTTCAATTGAAAAAGTATATAGAGTCGCTAATAAAACTGGGCCAACTTCGGCGTTATCTGCGGATGCCCTCCCCAAAAGGGAAAAAGGAGGAGGAAGGAAAGGCAGAAGATGAGGACTACGACTCCGACAGGCGGAAGAACAGAAGCCCGAAAAGGTGCCCTCCACCTCCGGCAGGAATAATACAGACAATTACGACGGGGCTCCCGTCCTCGGAAAGAAAGAGAAAGGTCAGAGAAATAGCAGTCATGGAATACCAGAGTCCGACAAAGAAACTTGCCCGCAAGGATGGCTCCGCCGTCATCTTTCCCTACGACGATCCATTATTGATCATGGCAAGGATAGGAAGCTGGGACGTCAAGAGAGTTTTGCTCGACGATGGATCGAACGCCGATGTCCTATTTTCACATTTACTGCCGAACTTGGGCATATCTAGCAGCGACCTCAAGCACGTCACCTCGCCTACCTTCGGGGTAGGACCATCCGAACTACCCGTGCTCGGATGGATCGATCTCCCCTTAATAATGAAAGGAACTTCGGTAGATAGGACTGCTGAAGTATTTGCCTCCACAATGGCAAGATTCATTGTCATGAATGTCCCTTCATCGTACAACGCCATCCTTGGAAGGCAGACACAGGGAAATCTGCACATTCGCCCTGATGTTAAGTACTTAACGGTCACTTTCGCCACCAAGGATGGAGACGCGGAAATCTTCATCGATCAAAGCGAGGTAAGGAAGGTGTTCGTCAAGGCACGAAAAGCTCCAGCAAGCAACTTCGCGTAAACGATGGAGGCAAAGGCGCCAAAGAAAGGCGAGGCAAAAGATCCCTCGATGACGGAAATAGAAAAAGTGGAACTTGTCCCAGGCCAAAATACCCGAATAGGGAAAAACTTGGCCGAAGGTGATAAGAAAAAACTTGTATCTTTTCTGCTGACAAATAAAGATCTATTTGCCTATTCGCCGAAAGATATGCCGGGGGTAAACCCCGGCATAATACAGCATAGCCTTAAAGTAAGTCCGGAGGTAAAACCTGTCCGGCAAAAGAAATGGAGCATCTCAGTCCAAAAAAGTAACTTTGTCAAAACCGAAGTGCAGCGCTTGTTAGACGCTGGTGTCGTCAGGGAGGTCAAATACCCCGAATGGTTAAGCAACGTGGTTATTGCCACAAAAGAATGAAGCAGTAAGCTCCGAATGTGCATCGACTTCAGAAACTTGAACGATGCTTGCCCAAAAGACTCATACCCCCTCCCACCAATAGACCAATTGGTAGACTCAACTGCCGAATACGGGCTCCTAAGTTTCTTAGACGCCTTCAGTGGGTATCATCAAATAAGGATGGACCCCGAAGATGAGGAGAAAACCGCGTTCATTACCGAGGGAGGAACATACTGTTACGTCAGAATGCCCTTCGGGCTCAAAAACGCAGGAGCCACCTACCAGAGGCTGATGAGCAAGGTCTTTAACGATCAGATAGGGAGAAACATGGAAGTATATGTCGACGATATGATAGTCAAAAGCAAGCTACCTGACGACCACGTCACAGATCTAAAGGAAACTTTCCACCAGCTCAGAGCCTTCGGGATCCGTCTCAATCCCGAAAAGTGCATCTTCGGAGTGACCTCGGGAAAATTCCTTGGGTATATGGTATCAGAAAGAGGCATTGATGCTAACCCAGAAAAAATTAAGGCTCTGCTCGAGTTCCGAACTCCGGCCACAATAAAGGATGTACAGAGACTCACTGGAAGGATAACCTCTCTTAGCAGGTTTATTTCCAGGTATGGAGACCGGTGTCGACCATTCTTCAAAGTACTCACTAAGGCAACAAAAGAGGAGAACAACCTCGGAAATAATGATCATCCTTGGAATGAAGATTGCCAAAAGGCCTGGGAAGAACTCAAAATCTACTTAGCCAGCCTGCCCACCCTGCGGCAACCTCGCGAGGGAGAGCCCCTCGTGTTATACCTCGCCGTCACAGAAAAAGCTGTGAGCTCGGTCCTCGTGAAAGAAGAGGGGTCGAAGCAATGGCTGGTTTATTATGTAAGCAAATCCCTGCATGGCGCTGAAATCAGGTATCCTTTGTTGCAAAAAGCTATATATGCCTTGGTGCTGGCAGGGAGAAGGCTACGGCCATACTTTCAGGCTCACCCTATCATCGTCCGAAGTAGTCTGCCACTACAGGATATCATGAGGAAGGTTGATCATTCCGGAATGCTCTCCAAGTGGTGTATAGAGCTTGGCGAACACGACATCACTTATGAACCTCGGAAAGCCATAAAAGCTCAAGCACTGGCAGACTTCATCGCCGAAGTACCCACCACCGAGGATAGCCACCCGGATCCTGGCGAAGGTGAGCCCGAATGGACTTTGTATGTTGATGGAGCCTCGAGGTCCGAACACCAGGGAGCTGGCGTAATCATCAGGGGCTCTGAAGGCCTAAAAGTGATGAAGGCTATCAAGTTCGGCTTTAACGTCACTAACAATATAGCGGAGTATGAAGCCCTCATAGCAGGATTGCGCCTGGCCAGAAAGATTGGCATAAGAAACTTGAAAGCTCACAGCGATTCCCAGCTGGTAGTACGACAAACGGCAGGAGACTACGGGGCAAAGGACCCAACCTTGGCAAAATACCATGAATTGGTGGCAAAACTCATCCGGGAGTTTGACACCGTACGAATCGAAAACGTGCCTCGACGAGATAATACCGAGGCAGATTGCTTGGCAAAATCAAAAGCATGCACCGAGGTGTTAAACCACCCGAGCATCACAGTGCTGAGCATAGCAACTTCGAGAAAAGGCTGGAAAGGCCCGATAAAAAGATATATCGTAGACAATACGCTCCCCGAAGACCCCAGCGAAGCTGCCAAAGTGCGAAGACGCTCCGGCCGATTCTTCCTAATTGGCGAAGAATTATATCGGCAGGGATATACAAATCCACTACAGAGGTGTGTTGACAAAGAGGATACTAAAATGATCCTTGAAGAAGTACACGCAGGCACTTGTGGTTCACACATCGGAACCGACGCCCTTGCAGCAGTAATACTTCGCCAAGGATACTTTTGGCCTACCCTGAGAAGGGACGTTAGGCAGTTCGTCCGGAAATGCAGTAATTGCCAAAGATACGTGAATATCCAGAGGACACCCTCGGAATTGGTAACTTCGGCTGACTATCCTTGGCCCTTCGCAGTCTGGGGCATAGACCTTATTGGGCCACTCCCAACAGCCCCTAGAGGCGTAAAATTCTGCGTGGTAGCAGTAGACTATTTCTCCAAATGGGTCGAGGCAGAACCATTGGCGACCATCTCGACAAAAGAGGTGCAGAAGTTCGTATGGAAAAACATTGTATGCAGATTCGGCATACCAAGGGTTCTAGTAGCTGATAATGGGACCCAGTTCATAGACAAAGGATTCTAGGAATTTATCAGTGACCTCGCAACAAAAATGCACTTCGCCCCAGTAGCTCACCCCCAAAGCAATGGGCAGGTAGAAGTATCTAACAGGACCATAAAAGATGGTCTGAAAAAAAGACTGGGGGAAGCAAAAGGGAAATGGCCAGGAGAGCTCCAAAGCGTGTTATGGAGTTACCGAACAACACCCCGAAGGGCCACAGGGGAAACCCCCTTTTCACTCGTCTTCCGTACAGAGGCCATCATCCCAGTCGAAGTCGTGCGACCGTCAGTACGGGTACAAGTATTCGATGAAAATGGGAATGACCTCGGCCTAAGAACCAAGCTTGACATCGTCGGCGAACACAGGGAAATAGCCGAGTTGAGAAGAAAGGCTTTTCAGCAAAGAATGGCCGAGGCTATAAACTTGCGCGCTAGACCAAAGGGAATAAAGAAATGTGACCTCGTTCTCCGAAAGGCTGAATTCGGAGCCCGAAGGCCATCCCACGGGGTATTTCGCACAAATTGGGAAGGTCCTTACCTGGTTCGTGCCGAAGTACGAAAGGGGGTGTACAAACTCGGCGATGCCGAATGCGTAGAATTAAAAAATACTTGGCATTCGGATGCCTTGAAGAAATTCTATGCTTAGGATCTCGCGGGAAAGTTGTATTGTACAAATTAGAAAATTATTCTAAGTACAAAAGTTTCTTAGAAAAATTCTTAAGTATAAATTATACAAGCCAGAATTCTGCGAAGGCAATCGCCGTAATAAAGCATAGATTTGATTTTCCAAAGTCTCTTGAGTGAATATGTTCGGGACAACAGGAAATGAAAAATCTCACAAAAAAAGACTTAGCCAAAAAAGAATCTTTATTAAGGACGGATCTGCTTACAGAGAAGAAAGATTGCCAAAAGAAAAAGTACAAAAAAAGAAGGAAAAGAAGGCAAAGGGCCCTAAAACAAACTAAGGGATCTCGGCGTCCCGAGAGCCGCCAGCTCTTGCGTCCTTCTCCACTACCTTTGGCGCCGGGAGCGAAAGGGGCAAGTTCAAGTGTTCAATCTTTGACCAAGCCCACCGAGGTCCCTCGGGAATGTTTAAGGCCTTCAAGAAAAAAAGGTCCAGATCTGGAAACTTCTGCAGGACCTGGTGCCGAACAAGGCAGAAGCCGTCCTAAAAGCCGACTTTGGTCATCTGGTCGGACTTATCCTTCTCGACACCAAAGGCGTCAAGGTCCTTCTTCAGATCCGCGACCTCCTTCTTCAATGCCTTCATCTTCTTCTTCTCCGGCTCCTTCTTCAAAGCATCGACCTCGGCTTGAAGCACGGCCTTCTCAGCAAGCGCCTTCGCCAGGAGAACCTCAGACTCTAACTTCTCCTTTTGATAGGCTTCATTCGCTGAAATCAGCTCCGCCACCTGGGAGCCGAGGTCAGAAATCTTCTGGGAGGATTCCTTCACAAGTTCTTCTTTTTCCTTTAGGAACCCCTCCCGAATGGTGGCGATCTCCTTCTCTGCAGCTTGAGCCAGCTGCGTGTTCTGGGCAGCTAATTCCGAGTACGTGGCCTTAGTTTTTTTCTATAACCTCTAAGGCCGAGGCTCGGAACGCTGTCTGCCTCGCCACCCGAACTCTGAGGAAACCAGCGTACCCCAGCAGCTGCAAAAAAAAAAAAAGAGGCAAAGTCAGTAAGGCAAAAGAGAAAAAGAGAGAGCCAAACACTTGGAAAAAATCCAAAGGAAAAAAAGAAAGAAAGGCGCAAAACATACCTGGGCAGCGTGCTCGGAAAGTTTCGCGGCCAGGGAATCATCGCCCGGGTGAGCCTCCGCAATAGCCCTGAAGGAGGCTTCAGTAAGCATCCCCTTCGAGATCTCTTTAGCCATTTGCTGGCAGTCTCCGGAGTACAAATTCATGTCCTCCGTAAATGACCAGAAAGGCTCCTTCGGGATCTTCCCCTTCGGGATACGGGCATCCCGAAGGGCTCGCTTCCGGGCGTGCTCGGCTGCCCAACCTGGAGTAAGTAAGTCACCTGCACGGCAAAACAAGAAGCTGGTCAGGGCAAGTAAATTTCGAAGTTCAAAAAAGTAAAGGCATCACAGTTTGTCTGAGAAAGCAAACCTGGAGGCACCTCGGTGACATCGTCATCCGAGCCCTGAGTCCTCTCGGCAGAAATTTCCTTGCCTTTGCTCCTACGGCGCTCCTCGGTAGAAAGCGCTTCTACCAAAGCATCTAGAAGAGTCGCCAAACGAGTAGGACTCTGAGCAGTGAGGTCGGCAGCGACCTCGGCCGGCGGGACAGTAGCAACCTCGGGCTCTTCGCTCGCCTCCTCGGAAATCTCTGGAAGAGGAGGAGGCGCATCCTTCTTCGCCCGTTTGGCCACAGATGGCCCAGCCCCAGACGATTTCCGCCTTCGGGAGACGGCCTTCTTCGTCTGTTCGCCCTTCTCGGCTTGACCGAGAAAAAGGGACTTGTAATAGGCAGCAGTGTCGTCGCCCATCTCTGAAAAAGAAAGAAGACATCAGCGTGAGTCCAAGGTGAAATTATAACAGAGGGATTCGGAGATAACTTACGCTCGTAAAAAGTTTCGTAAGTAGTTTCCTCCCGAAGGAGTTGCACCAGCCAGGAATCCTTCCCAGCGATGTCAGGAGCCGGCATTCCGAGGTCGGTCTTGTGCTCCTTCACTACCCCTAACTCCCGAAGAACCTCCTCGGTCATCAGCTTCCAATTGATGGGGAAGGGGTAGAGGGAGCGCGAAGGGACCTCGGAACCCCAGTCGGAGACGGCGCGGATACGTTTGTCGAAATCCGCGAATATGGGAGCCAACTCGGGAGTCAGCATTATCCTCGGATCTACGACGTCCATCTCCAGCCTTCCCCGAGCCCACTTGGTCGGAACGTGCGACCAGGCCTCCTCCATCTTCAGAAAGAAAAATTTTTGTTGCCACCCTCGCCAGCTGTCCTTGGTGGCAAAAGTAAACATATACTTTTTGCTCCCTGATCCCCGAGGTAGCATGAAGTAAAAGCCACCCTTCGGGACCACGAAGAGCTTATAGTACTGCATAAAGATGATGAAGTGGGGTTCTATTTTGAAAACGCCACACATACAGAGGAAGGCGTTAAAGTAGCAGTACGAGTTCGGCGGAAGCTGATTTACGGCAATGCCATGGAATTGGCAAAAGTCGCAAATCATCTTCGGAGGAGGATACCGAAGTCCGGCCTTCAGTTGAGCTCGGAAAACGGTAACCTCGTCGCCACGGTTCGAAAAGCTAAATTGGTCCGAACGTGGCAACCGGGTAACGGCGTACGAGGGAAGGAAGAACTTGGTCTTCCATTTTTCTAATTTTTTAGGGGTGGTGCAGCAAGGATGAGACAAAAGGGGTTGCCAGCTCTCGGGAACAGGCATGGTTGGCTGAAAAATGATTTCGGAAAAAGGCCAAAAACAACTTCGGCAAAGCTTAAAAAGCAAAAGGCTCTGAAAGTTAAAACCCACCAAATGTTTTGCCGAAATCTGGATTTGAAGACGCCGTCGCGAAAGGTTGCCGGAAAACACCCCGTTAAAAAGGATCGCCGGAAAAAGCGGGAGAAAACGTGAAAGCAGTTGAGAGCAAAAACAGAAGCAAAAGAGGGTTATGGCGGAACAGGAGTATATATAGGCCGAGAGGCGAAGGCGAACCGGCGTCATAACTACTCCGCGAAGGCGAACAGTCGCCATAATTGCTCAGAGCGCATGAAAAGACGCGCCTGCTTTATCCGATATAGTTCCTACCAATAGCAGGCTGCCACGTGTCAGCCATTGCGCCAAAGGGGGGTCACGCCTTCTGACACTCCTACACCTGGGCGCGCCGCTCTAGACTGACACGTCTGGTTACGAGACGCGACGTGGCGCAGATCTACAAAAAGAGAGAGGTAGGTTACCTCGAAGACACCAAGAGACAGATTATGACCGAACAAGCCGGTGTCTTCAGACAAGAGGTCCATCCTCGGCAAAATTGTTATAACCAAGGCCCTGAAAGACTGCATTCAAAAGCTGATAAACCGAAGTATCTACTTTGGCTTTCGAAAGGGGGGCTTGTGATAGCCGAAGGACTATCGCCTCTCTCACCCCGTGCCTCCTGCCGAAAACAAGATAACCGGAGAGCTTAATGTCACCCGAAAGAGACACTATCACTGACCTCGGAAGTAGCAAAGTCAAGACATGTCGAACTCGGGACTTCGGCTAATACCTCAGGAACTCTAAAAACGTTACCAGCTCCATCGGGGGACCAAGTGGATCGCCTTCGGAGGCGAAGGTCTAGCTATTCCAAAACGGGAGAATAGTTGGCCCGAAGGTAGAACCCCCGAGCTAGGGGGCTTCCCGAACTAGTGGTACACCGGCTAAAGAAGGACGTCCGTACCAAGGGATGACCTCACCTAGGGGACCTCGGGAGTACAGCAGGAGCATTTAAGGAGCCTCTGACATGTCATCCGCAGGCGCTACACGCCGTCTGGAACGGCGGTCTGACACGTCCATGCCGTCCAGGTCTTGTCACGACCTGTCTCGGACCAAGGCTCGAGGAGCCTGCAAACAGCCACTTGTCCCCTACGCCTGAAGGTACAGGAAAGATCTAACTGAACACGTGTCATGATCTGAACGGACCAAACACTCCTATAAATACCAGGAAACAAACCCTGGCAAGGAGGACGCTCCAGGACCAAACCCTCTTTTTCCTTGAGAAAACACGAACAGGCAAGGCCACTAGAACGTTTAGTGCTCCCCCTTTACCTTCTCAAGACACTGACTTGGGCGTCGGAGGCTCCTCCCCGGAAAAACACTCCGTGGACCTCCTAACCCTCTCTTCTGAGCTTTTCAGGTGCGCTCCTCTGGGAAATCTGGGCTCCAGGCATTCTCCCTCTCAGGAAGTCCCTCCAGAAGTCACAATGTCATTTAATGAGGATGCCTCGGGGCATCAAAACCCTTGCTTTTACAGTTGCGTATTGGCTTTGCTTTATCAGGCAAAAGATAATACTTCTCTGATCTTTTGCTTAAGTAAAACCATTTTTCATCTATATGTACATAATCAAACATATAAATAAACATAGGATTATACATAAAAGAGTTCTTTTCAATCATACATAAGCAAAACCTCAATGTATCTTTCTTATTTTGATCTATCAAGCAAGGTTTGATGGAATTTGAGTAGTGCCTAAGTACCCTTCTTTAACTCGTTGTGAAGAGTGGATTTTGACACATTAAGCTTTGTTGCTGTGGTTCGGATGGTTGTTCGCCGATGTAAAGGGACTGTTGTAACAAGGTTTAGATCAACATGAATGTGTTTGGGACCTGTAACTCCAGCAAACCTTGTATTGAGCTCAATGGGTCTATTGTTCTCAAATTTTTCCTTTACCTCATTCCAAATTCACCAAACAGTGTAGCAACTGACAGAGAATTGATTACAAACATTCAAAATCAATCATTTTTTTAATTTCCCTTTACTGTTGCGCTCCTTCATTAATGTTAAACATATTGCCTGTCGTTCATCCTTATTTAAGATTTTGTGCCCATTCTTCTGAATTTCCAGGTTCGACGAAGAACTCATCGATTTTGGTGTGGGAGACAAAAAACAAGTGTAACTCGCAGTTAACAGGGGAGCTGAATTTCAACCAAGGTTCAGTTGCCCGTTAAAGCATTTAGCGGAGCTAGAAATTTAATTAATGGAGCGAGAGAATATGAATAGTTTAGAATCGGAGATGGATTTTGGTGGGGAGATGAAAAAACCAAATAAATTCATCCCAGCACAACCAAAATTAGCTTAAAACAAGTATTTGCTGCCGGTTAACATGTAATTTTAATTTCTGATTGCAGGAATATTTTTGTCAAAAAATACATTATTTTATTATTTCTTAATCTCTGTGCCAATGTACTATTTTGAGTATTTTATTACTCATTTTCAAATGTTAGTTGGCTATAAAAAATGCAACTTAAGTCATGAAAACATTGATTTTAGGATTTCATATGCAAAAAGTGCCTTGAGCCTCGCTAGGAACGTATTCCGTGACAAAAGCACGAAGAAGCATGACCTATACTCACGGAATCGTAAAAAGAATCAGATTCGTAGCAATTCAACCTTGTACATAAATCAGCATAAATCTTAGCCTTTTGGCCTAGTTTCTCAACCGAGAGCTATATTTGCGGAAGCCTGTTTCTTCTATAACCCCAACTCTTTGTTTCTCCTCTTATTCTCTCCATGTGGGATCAAATCATCAAAGCAACCCATCGTTCTCTTCTTCTCTTCCCATGGCTATGAAAGCCGCCTGAGGAACTTCATGGAGATGATCAAAGACGGCCATCTAGAATGCATGCCGGAGAAATTGGCGGCATTTCCCCTGAAGAAATTCAAGGCCTAGAAGCAACCTCCTCCACCACTCATTGAGCCTCTCTCAGAGAAATATGAGGCCTGGAAGCTGGCCTTCCACTTTTGACAACAGTTTCTATTTTCCGGTAACATTGTTGTCTGGGGAGGCTATCGGAGAAAGGTGTCATAGAGGGGCAAGTTAGTGCTGATGAAGGAGTGATCGGTGTTGCGGAAGTTGAATTTTTCTCTTTTAGTAATTCAATTTATTAGCTAATAATATATAATGCGGTAGCAGTAAAAGAAGAAAACATGGAGTTTTGGGCGTATTAGTTCAACTGCTTCAACATGTGAACAACATTTGCTTACGTGAGGAATCTTCTATATGTTTGCTTTGGGTCCCCTCATGCCTCCAAAAATTGGAGGGCTGATTTCCAATGCTGTAGTTTTCTCCCTGCATCATGTCCCTTGTTTTTTTTCACCTTTGTTTTACGTCTAACCTTATAAAAGTTATCCAACTTTTTACTCATTATCACTTAAACCCTCAATGTTTTACATTGTCCAAAATAACCACCTAAAATATTCACAAAAATATTTCAAATGACAAAAACACATTTAAATCATAATTCATATGTTTTATGTTTATGATATAAACTATATTCTTTGTGTTATTAAATGCTTACTAGGGGAAATTATTGTGAAATATAAACTTTCAAACTGCCATTTGTGTGGTTATAATTTTTTATACTTTTGAGGGTTTTTTCTTATAGAATCTTACAGCTTATGACTATAGAAAAAAACAAAAAATGATTCTAAGTAGAATCCTGACTTTGATAACCTCTAAACAAATTTTAGGCAAATCCTATGAGAATTAAGTGAACAATCTATCACTCTTGTGATGCACTTTAACCCATGGAATTAAACACTGCAGTATACTGTATAGTATACTGCTTACCATGGGTAAGTGATGCACTATACAAATGTTTTCGTACTTTGTCATTTTATTGCGTAATATATCATGATATTTCACATACCACTCATTTTTTGTGTACATCTTGTCTAAAAACCGTGGTATACCGTAAATACCGTGAGGTATGTACCGCAGTATTTTATTTTTTGTAAATATGTGTGAGATATTTTTTTTTGTTATTTTACATCAAAATATCATAAATATATAAAAACATTAAAATATAATTAATACACATCATAAAATAAATATTTACTTTTATTTCTTTGGTTAATTTTCTTAGTTAACATAAAAATTTAGTAGCTACTTTGAGCCACCTAGGAACTCAATATGGTATTAGAAAATATATTGTTATTATTACAATATTATTTTTTTCTTTTATATCAATAAATTAGTTTGTTTCTGAGGATTATTTATTTTGCTCTATATATAACATTTTTTTATTTTTTGTATTAGAAAATATCTTCTATCATATATATTTTATTTATGTTTGACAATTTATGATGAGAAAAATTAGAATGCATATAAAATTTGTAAAAAAAAATATTAAATTTATGTCATCTTAAAAAAATATTCGAATATTTATTTTTTTATAAAAATAAAAACGGTATGCAGCACAGTATGTCATACAAGATACTTTAAAAATTTGGGGTGCGATATACTCAACTGTAACAATATTTAACACCTTGCTTTAAGCGTGAGATTATGAACGGTTGAACATAGAAGAATTGGAACAGGAATAAACAAGTTCAGGTGCAAAATTTTGCAAATAAATCAGCACACCTGCTCTTCTTCTTTGCTATCTATTACTGTTTAAAAACTTGAAAACCATACAAAAACGCCAGCCTCCAATACAACTATATCAGTATGAAGCTCCTGTGTGGACGAGTACAGAAACACTGTTGCGACTGAAAGGTGGAACCTTGTTCCCATAGCTATTGAACTCGCACTCGTTGCCGATAAGAAACAGAAAATATGACTTTTTAGTGACAGAAATACTCAGAACCAAATGTATTTGACCTTTCTACGCAAGCTTTGGTCACTAACAGAAGATTCAGTGACTGTCATAATCCAGTTTCCAGTTATTGAATTCGGCACTGGCAGTGGTGCTAAACTCCTCCCCCCCTTAAACTGACATGAAAGGGACTAACCTAATTGAACCCAGTTCTGCATTCTTAATGAATCTTCGTTTGGGCAGTGACGCTCCATAGTTTGGTGGTGTGTCTGACAATGGTTTGGGGGTTCTAGTTTTTCCATCCGTCATGTTTGGATCTTGATTAGAGGGTTACAATGTTCCGTTGAGTAAAGTTTGCAAAGAGCCGAATGCCAGATTGCTAGCAGGAAAGGAACAAGAAATTTTCAAGTTCGGCCGCTTTCTAATCTGAGTTTGCGTCATAGGCAGGGTACAGGAATCCTAGAAAGATCTGACAGCTTCACTTTTGATCGAACCTGTAGCTGTTTCCTTCGACTTCATTCCCAAATCCCCCTGTTTTCTGTCTAACCTCCTTCACTTGCTCTCGCTGTTCCTGCTTCTTGTGAGGGCCAGGAATCAGATCTGTTCTTCTCCCTTTCTGAGAAAGAAAGTGAATGGCCATTGAAGATGGGAGATAAAGGAGCTCAACTCTGTAACTTTCTCAATAAATATATGGAATTTGACTCATTTACACGAATTCAGATACTGTGAGTTTGAAAAATGGTTTGTACATGTAAACTCTTTCCAGACATAACCTTATGCTAGTAAAACAAGTAGACGTAATCAGCAAGCATCTGAAAACAATGTTTGAAACCTGTAACTAAAATTTTATTCATGCTGGCATTCTACCTAACTTATTTATGTACCTCAAATTACTGCAACATTGTCATATTGAACTCAAGGTAGATGTGCACGAGTCACAACAACAACCAGCAAGACCACCACAGACAGCATGAAGGACGTCCTCAGCATTCGGTCAAATGGATCTGTTGCTGCAGCTGCTGTTGCCTTGTCTTCAGGAGGCGGCTTAAATAACTTGCTTATGAGCTCAGTGATCTTTTCGAGTACTTCAATGAACAAAGTCTTGGCGTTAATGGCAATCCATTGCATGGCATTCATTGCTTCAGTGTCCTCACAACTCGAATCGGAACCCTGTGAACTGTCGCCTCCAACTGCATGTACAAGGAAAATTGTGTTGATAACAGCACCAAGGTCACAAATTCCACAAGTACTTCGGAAGCATGCTCTTTTCAGGTAGAAGGACCTTGTTGCAAAATGCAGTATCAGACATGCTATAATAGATGCAGGCTTGGATGCATTGCTAACTTCATGGTATAATGATGATGCGTAATGACAAGGTAATACTAGAACAAACACATGAGAAGCTACCGAATATATATATATATATATATATTTTATCTCCACCAACCTGCCAAGTATGAATTTCTCAGTTCACGGACCACCTCATTGTTCAAAACAGCATCCCAAATAGCCTGATCAGATGATAAGGACACGACCATCCTCTGCCAAAATGTCAAGGACGTTATAAATATCCATCCAAAAAATTGCAGCTTATAGTCTCAAAACCAAATAGATAAAAGTCACCTTCACCATATATCTTTAGAGACAAAAGCGAGGTAAATGTAAAACCAGTATTTTACATTACATAACCAGAGAATTAAAAACATAAGACACCTGAACTGTGGGCTCTGTCCTCAACAAATGGAAAGCATCATACACTCTTTCTAATCCATAAGATGGAGGCATCCTTGAGTTACAAAGATAAAAAGCAGGCTCCTGCCAGTCCTCCTCTGATCCAGATGAAGAATTTTGATGCATCAGTCTGGGGGGGCTCAAAATAAGATCTCCCATATCCTTTCCCACATTATAAGAACATTTATCCTTAACAAGCTGGGGGTATGAGCATGGATCAAATACCCTGCAAAACAATTTCATCAGCTGGACGCTTGGAGTAACTAAACAATTATCAGTGTACATAATCACCATATTTCATGTGTTCTATTCTTGAGGAGAATGATTTTAGTCTATAAAGTTGTCATTCACTTCCTGAACTGAGCAATATCATGAATGACATCACAAGATTAGATAGTTTATATTAGCAGTCATGCATTTCTGGAAACATTGCATCTATCTCAATTTGTCGGTAGGCTTTGTGATTTGTCATGTACCATCACTGTCTAACATATAAAAGCTGGGAACTTCAAAATTTTTAAGATTTATGAAATATTTTATTCTCCAATATTAGGGACCCTTACTTTTACTTGTTATCTTCCACAACATTTGAACAAGCACCAAGCCATCAATTTTACTGACCAACGTAACTTGCCACCAAAGTCTTTCTCATTCTCACTGACTTACCTAAAATTCACTGGAACTATATCCTTGGGTTTAAACTTCTCCAACAAAGGAGAAAAAGGGGAGGGGAGCAAGAAAGAGAGCGAGAGAGAGAGACGGCAGGAGTAGTAGTTTACTACTGTAACAGCTCTATCTATAATATAATCATGTAAGTGAAGCATGTTTATTACAATGAAATGGCGTGTTGGAAACAAACAAGAAAAACAAAAGCTTGTAAATTACACCTGTTGAGCTCTAACTCTTGGCTGTAAGAATAGCTCAGTAAGCCTTATCAAACACAATTAATTGAACACAAGCTACATTGGCACAAACAGCACAATTATCATAGGTTGTTGTATTGCAAATAACCAAAAAACTTAGCAGCAATAGCAAGACAGCAAGAAGAGTGAACACTTGTGAACTTCTACGTGAAAGATAAGCAGTTACATATAAATGATACCGTTACTTCAATGAAAGTACAGGAGCAATTTCATCCACAACAACCATGAAGCATCCTTTAGAAAAACATGTTGGGACTCTTAGTAACAGCATTAAAAAAAAATAAAAAACTAAAGGGCCACTATAGTTTTGAATAACTTTTCAACTTTTCCAATTCCAAAATTACTTCGATAAAAGTGCATTTGCAAAACATATTTTATGGATGTGAAAAATTTATCTTCTAAAATTTGGAAAAGCAAAACTATGATAAAATCTGAAACATATTTTGATGCTTGTCCTAAGGAATTCAAAGTTTTAAGATATAACAATACAGTTACACTGTTGCAGTTTGTTGATTAAAAAAATGTTGCAGTTTCTAAAGGAAAATTAGAAATGAAAAACAGAAGGTTTTGATCAATACCCAGGACCTTTGGAGGACCCAGAACCAAAACGCAATGAGAAGGAATAGGGAACATCTTACTGTTGAAGGGCGGCGACAGCGTTTTGAACTTCATCAGTAGAAGGAACAGGAGCAAGAGCATAATCATCCATAATCACAAGTTGCCTCTCGTCTCCAGTCCCATCAACGGCGACCCATTCAAATTCATCACAGCAAGAAGACGCAGAGGTGGGAGAGGAAACAAAAGCAGGCCAAGAACTGGGCATCCCAGAATTAGCGTTCGCCGGCAGCTTAATAAAGGAAGGGCTCGCCGTCGATACAGTCAGATTATTATAATTATTAGAGGCGCTGAGCTTTTTCGAACCATTGGGCCTACTTGGAGCCGATGAAAGCGGTTCTTGGAGGCTGCTAGTGCTAGTGTTGCCCCCGGAGACGCCAACTCTCGCGAGGGTCCTGCCAACTGTCCGCAACATTCCGCCACCAGAACCGCCGCCCATGCCTCTGCCTGCACCGAACATAACGATTGCTCTTCTGCAACTCGTTCCTTATCTTTTTCACTCCGTCAACCCGAAAGCTGTTTTTTATGGATATGGGTCTTGTTTTGTTTGGTTCCATTTGAGGTTTTAAATATCCATTTGAAAGGAGAAGCAAGGTGCGAGGAGCAACGTTTTCAATGCCAATCTTCATCCTCAAGTTTATATTTTGTTTTACTTTTTTGTTCAATAGCTTTAAATGTTTCAGTTACATCAGACATAGACTTAGCTGCCTAATTCAGATGCAAGTCCTAAACATGTTCTTTTTTATTTAGGTTCTGGGATTTGCATGTTTTTGCTATACCCTATGGAAAAAGGTTGCTATTTGATGGTATGATACACCAGGGACTTTATAGCTGTGAAATGGGCAGAAAACAGGGCTGGAGGGGTTCAAAAGCCCATCAAAAGCTCTTCACAAACCAGCAAAAGTCCGTCTATTTCTTCTCTTTTGCTTGCTCTCTGTGTTCTTTGTGTTTCCGGCTACTCGCCAAAGGCCACTCATGGATAGGGAGGGACTGAAGAGAAATGACGAAGACAGAGTTGATTTCGAGTTGCTGATACCCAGTCACCTGTTTCCGAATAAGTTCCTTTATGACCTTGACTCGCCGGACTCTTTCACCTCCTCGCTTTGCTCTGCCGTAGAGACTAGAGGCAGCAGACTCAACGGAGTGCCAAACGTGTGACTAGGATGAGGACGTGGATGAGTTCCTCGCTAAGTTGACTCGCCGACTCACTCAGAACCTCATTGTCTACAGTATCAGGACCGACGGATTTGAAGAAATTTTTTTGTTTTTGTGCTGATTTATATCCCCATTTGGGTTCATGATGACGCAGAAGAGTTGCACGGCGAGTTCACCGCAGTCCACACTGAGTGGACTGACTTGGACTCCGAAGCTGGTGTGCTTCCGGCAATGGCAGGCCGAACCGGCCGTCCCACGTTCCTTCGCCCCCCTTGAATTTCGAGAAAAATCTGGCAATTACCTTTTGTTATTTTTTCTTTTTGGATCAATTTCTTAGCATAATGTTAGTACATTTTACAGGTTGAATTTTGCTTGGCTCAAATTTTTTTTAAATATACTACTCCATCCGTCCCATAAATTTTGATACATTTGATTTTTTGTTGTATTTTGACTCAATTTTATTCATATTATTGTTTGTTAAAAAAATAAAAAAAATATATATTTAGAAACTACATATCTTGAATTATCATTCGTATACAAAGATTTTGTATTTATATATTAAAATGTTGAAAATAAAAAATCATAGATTAATTGCCAAACACAAAAGGAGCAAAACTTTTGGGACGGAGGGAGTATTATTTAAGTGCTTCCCTTTTTTTGCACGAATTTATCATTTCAATAAAATTTACTAGGCCACAGTTAAATAATATTATGAAGTATGAACATCGTATCAACGTAATTAACATGGGATTTAGGTATTGTATGATAATTATCTGATTTTGGGTGTCACTCGGTTGCTTGCTCTGCCATTGAACTCCCAACAAAGGTGGTCCAGGCTCTTAAGTTTGAATCTTTATGAGATTAAATATCATCCTCAAGCAAATTGTAGCCCTAATCTTGCTTCAAGCCATTAAAATTTTGCAGCTGATTTTGTACCAAATTCTCACTCTTTATACCGGTTCATGCCTAATTGGGGTTTAAACTGCAGATGGTTTAAGGGCCAGAAGAAATGTAGCTTTGAGCCTGTGGCTGAGAGAGCAAGAGAAGTTACAGTTTTAGGCCTAAAGAAATAAGACTAATCCGGGTGGACTTACTAATTAGTGGCAAAATCTTAAAAATGATTGCTTTGTCGGGGGAAAGAGAAATTTCTAGAATTAGAAGTTTTTATAGCTAATAAGAGGTTGTTATTTGGTTGTTTAGAAAAGAAGAATATTTAGTGAGGCATTTCAGTGTTTTAGTGATTATGCCCACGGTAACGCTCGTTAGGTAACCAAATGTGGAGAGGATAACTACCGAAAGTATCTAAGCAATAAGCCCAACCTGAGATAAGTGCCTCCCCCAAATACTAACACTCTTGAAATGCTCTCGTGCTACAAGCTCTTCCACAGCGGCCAGTACCCCAACAGTGCGTGATGCATCTATTACCGCGATAAATTGCTGCACATTGATTTTCTAAGTTATTGTTAAATCTTACAAACCGGAAGCATGAACTTTTTTTTTTTAAGAATTTGTCTAAATGCAGTAATAATTTCACTATAACTTGTATAATGTCATGTGATTGAATGTATAAAAGGTAACAAGGTCTCACTTAGTCTTGTGACTGTCAGTCAAACATAACAACATAAGGTTTTGTAAGCTATTAGTCATGTGGCACTCTCTCTTTTGTTGGGGGCCCGGGTCGGGACCTTTCAAAACATTGGGGGAATGTAGTATATATAGACAAACGTTTAGGGGTTCATGCATGATTATATTTGCTATTGACGCATAAGGCAACATTTGGGATGACAATGTGAATTCACATGTGAAAGTTGACTATGAGATTTGGATTAATATATCGAAAACGTTGCCCTTCTGCCAAACAAATCCAAAAGTGTCTAGTGTCATTAAATTTTTATGTCTGTCATGCTTTCGCAAGTCCTCAGTTCACCATAACTGGTTAACTGCATTATTATTTGTAATTTTTTTTCTGAGAATTCAAATTAATCCAATGGCTTATACTGTTCATATACCAGTAGCTACGTGTCTGTACAAACTTGATGGCAACTATCTAGTTGTCTGTACAAACTCGAAGTACTCTAAAATATAATTTTATTTTTAGTAAGTCGTTTTCCTACTCTCGTTCTCACTTTCACTTTAGGTCACCTAAAAATAGATCATAGGCATGCAATGGAAGCTTCAACTGTGATGAAATGCCAATGCGCCTTAAATACAACTTCAATATTTCAACAACTATAATGAAAAGTTGGAATAAATGAATACGAAATTGTACCATTGGAACTTCATCTAGAAAGACCCCAAAAAGAGAGGAAGTAAAGAAAAAACCAAAACCTTCTACTCCCTAGACTGAAACCCTACTCATGCTTCCGATTCTAGCGCATCAACAACCATCACAACAAACAAAGTAAATATGTCGACTAACACCAGTGTTTCAGTTGCCAACAGTCCCAGCACATAGTATGCCGAATGTACTGTACAATTAGCTTTGGATTTTAGCGGTTGTCCCTTTAGGATGCTCAATCAATACTTGGTTGCGAGCATTTAGGGCACAATAAACAAATGAAGTGTTGCAACATGAGAATGTCGCGCACACCAAGAAGCATATGGTCGTTTCACAAAGAGAGTGCGCCCAATGCGAGCATATGATATGCAGAAATTTCAAGTTTAATTCATCATGTCTGTGTGTCGCCTTTTTGGAACTGTTGCAGAAGGCTTCAACTCGTAATCGATGCTGACATTATTTTTTGGCTTTGCCTCTTTGCAGTTTGACCAACGAATTTAATAAATTAGTGAAGTTAACATAGAAGAGCTTGGAAACTCTAAATATGATGCGTCCAAGGAAGAAGACACACAAAATGGTCTGCTCATCTGGGACGCTGCCACTAAAATTTGAATTTGTGAGGGTCAATTAGAGATCGAGCCTTGGGAGATACATACTAGAAAGAAGTAAAAGATGATGAACGCTTGATTGCTGGGAATGAAGAAATTTCGACATCCTTTCCACGTCGTTGTCTTTTGGGTTGAAGTCCAAACCCATTGTCTTTGAGTCTATTAAAGTTTGAACATTTTCCAATCACGTAGTTAGCCTTAGTCCGCACGCTTGCAAGAAATGGAACCCAACTATGTTATTCTCCCAAGGCCTGCCTTCAATTTCCCCCACACACAGCCCAAAAACGCATGAAAATTACACTAAAATTGACGGGGTTTAGGGTTTATGAGCTCACGTGATTGCACGTGCTGGTCAAGGGGCTTGACTAACCCACTTTACCAAGTTCAGGGCGTGAGTTGCCCCAAGTTCAAGTTTAGTGGGGTAATTTTCCTGGTTTACTGAGTTTGGGGACTACAAGTATAGTTTGGCCAATATCCAGCGAGGAGGCAACGTGTTCAATGCCAATCTTCATCCTCAATTTTGTATTTTGTTTTACTTTGAGTGCAATGGCTTTAAATGTTTTCAGTCACATCATAAATAGACGCAAGTCCTAAACATGTTCTTGTTTATTTTAGGTTTCCAGGATTTGCATGCTTCAGTTATACCCTATGGAAAAAGGTTGCTATTTGATGGTATTTTCTCCCTGTTTCTTTTTCTGTTTTGCGGCTGTCGATTGTAGTATAATATACCAGGGAGTTTATAGCTGTGGAATGGGTAGAAAACAGGACTGGAGGTAGGGGCGGACCTACTTAGGTGCTGCCCCCCCGAAAATTTTGAAAAAATTGAAATATAGGTATTTAATTTGTTAATTTAAGAGAAATTAGGGACTAGATATGTATGTTTGCCCCCCGAAAATATTGAAAGAATATGAATATGGGGGGCAGTAAGGTAGGCGCTAAATAAAACAGTGACCAAATGAGTAATTATTCCCTCTAGTCTTAAACAGATATTCTAACATGGCCCAAATTTACTATTAGTCCTTCAAATTTTTCAACCTGTACGAGTTGCACCCTAATTTTTGAATTAGTACGAATTCATCCCAATCTCCAGCTTTACCTCGCCACGATGCCGTCCCTCTCCTCCGGGTTTAGTCGACTCTCCTCCGGGCTCGCCCCCCCGAACCGAAAATCCTAGTTCCGCCACTGACTGGAGGGCTTCAAAAGCCCATTGTTGGATTTGTTCCAAAGAAATCTTTAGTTTTGATGATGACAAGTGATTTGTGTTAATATTTTTAGTCTCACTTTGGTTGTTAGAATAAGGTTAATTGAATTGTTGCTTAAATTCCAAATGTGTTAGGTGTTTTAGAAGTATTGAGGAAAAATTGTCTTTGAAAAGAAATTAGTAAGTCATTAACTTAGGTTAATGTTTGAATCAAGTTTTGATTTTCAAATGACAAGTGTTTTGGAATGGTTTTAAGTTTAACCCATTAAAGTCACAGCTTAACAGGTATGTGTTTCACCTAAGTTTAACTTGCTCTCAAGTTTTACACTGTAACACGTTAAACTGGGTTAATTCCAAGAATAAGTTTCCTGTAATTTTTCAAAGCTTTAGCTGACGCATTAAAACTCGGATTTAACCTTTTAAGTTGAAGTCTGAAGGCTTGGGTTCAAAAGTTTCAAGTGGCGCGTTTTCAGCCAAAATTTCAAATGAAACTCGGACGAATTAGAAGACGCCACCTGTACATGTCTGCCGCACATTAAATGCTCTGTCTCCTGTTGCTTTTGACCGTTGGAGAAAGAAGCTGAGTTTAACAAGTTAAACTCTAGACTTAACATGAAATCTGGGAAATTTGCATTTTTGCGTAAAACAGAGCAACGGCTCTCCAGGTTTTAAGGAAACTTTTTAGGCACTTCCAGCAGGGCTTCAACGGTCCAATAGCTTCCTAAAAAATATATTTACACTAAGAAACATGTTGTAAACATAACTTGGCAACTAGAAAAAGGAATCATTCATCAAAGAGCATAAATTAGAAAAGTTGCCAAGAACTTGTGTTTGTGCTTTCATTGGCTTATCTAGCATTGGTTGCCTCATTCTTACCTTGTAACCACGAATTGTTAAACTTGTCTTGAGTGATTGAGTGATTGAGTGATTTCCTTGTAAGGGAAAAAGGGGTAGAAGGGTTTCTAGTTAGCCTTTGGCAAAACTAGTGAGAGGTGAAGGTAGAAGGATCTACCTAAGTGTTGTATGCCTTTGAAGGCTATTGTGTATCATTGTGGTTCATAGTAGAGAAGAAAATTCTCAAGTGGTGAGCTTGAGGAGAGGAGTAGGCTCTCAAGAGGAGAGTTTGAACCTCTATAAAAATTCCCTTGTCCAAGCTTCTTCTTCTCTCTACCTATTTGAGCTTTGGTGGGTGTTTTATGCAACTTGTTTTGGTTGAACTTGCTTGTTTTCAAAACTACTTCAAAGATAGCTTTCAAAGCAAATTCTAGGTGGATTGTGGTAGTCATTTTCTGAGTAAAATAGAGTTAATCATTGTTCTTCAAATTGAATTTGAGTTTGGGGTTTCAAGAATCAATTTGTACTTTATTTTTGAAACCCAACCAATTCACCCCCTCTTGGTTGCACTTGGGCCAACACCCATCAATTCCAAAGCTCTTCACAAACCAGCAAAAGTCCGACTATTTCTTCCCCTGTTCTGCTCTGTTTGTGTTCTCTGTGTTTTCGGCTACTCGCCAAAGGTCGTTCATGGATAGGGAGGCACTGAAGAGAAACGACGAAGACACAGTTGATCTCGAGTTGCTGATACCCAGTCACCTGTTTCCGAATAAGTTCCCTCATGACCTCGACTCGCCGGACTCTTTCACCTCCTCCCTTCCCTCTGCCGTAGAGTCAGCAGACACAACGGAGTGCCAGAGGTGTGACCAGGACGAGGGCGTGGATGAGTTCCTCGCTTAGTTGACGGGCCTTTTCACTCAGAAGCTCATTGTCCCCAGTCTCAGCCACGACGCATTTGAAGAAAAATTTTTGTCCTTTTGTCTTATTTTCTTGTAGTTTTTCCTCGATTTTGTTTTTAGTGGTGATTTAGTTCCCCATTTGGGTTTATGATGACGCAGAAGAGTTACAAGGCGAGTTCACCGAAGACGACACTGAGTGGACTCGGAAGCTGGTGTGCCCGGCAATGGCAGCCCGAATGGGCCGTCCCAGGCTCCTTTCTTTCTTTCTTTTTTCTTTTTGGATCAATTTTTTAGCATAATCTTGGTAAACTTTAGAGGTTGAATTTTGCATGAATTTATCATTTCAATTAAATTCAATCCACAGTCAAATAATATTATGAACATCATGTCCGCGTAATTAACATGGGATTTAGGTATTGTATGATAATTATCTGATTTTAGGTGTCACTAGGTTGTTCTACAATTCAACTCCCAACAAAGGTGGTCCAAGCTCTAAATTTGAGTCTTCATGAGATTAAACATCATCCTCAAGCAAATTGCAGCTCTAATCTTGCTTCAACCCACTAAAAATTTTCAGCTGATTTTGTACCAGATTCTCACTCTTTAAACAGATAATTATGATGAACCTAACTGGGGTTTAAACTGCAGATGATTTAAAGGCCAGAAGAAATGTAGCTGTGAGCCTGTGACAGAGAGCAAGAGAAGTTACAGTTATATGCCAGAAGAAATAAGACTACTTCGGGTGGACTTCTAAGCTAATCACTGGCAAAATCTTAAAATGATTGCTTTGTTGGGAAAAGAGAAATTTCTAGAATTAGAAGTCTGTAAAACTAGTAAGAGGTTATTGTTTGGTTGTTTAGGGAAGAAGAATATTTAACGAGGCACTTCAGTGTACCAGTTATTGTACCCACAGTAATGCGAGGTAACCAAATGCAGAGCAGATAACTGCTCAAACTCGAAGTATCTAAGTAGTAAGTTCAACCCAAGATAAGTCTCACCCAAATACTAACACTCTTGAAATGCTCTCCTGCTACAAGCTTTCCCCCAGAGTCTACCACCCCAACAGTGCGTGGCATCTATTACAGTGACAAATTGTTAGACACTGGTTTTCTAAATTATCGCTAAACAAACTCTATTCTTTTTAGAATTTGTCTAAATGTCGTAATAATTTCGCTAAAACTTGTACAATTTGATGTGATTGAATGTACAAAAGGTAACAAGTTTCACTTAGCCTTTTAACTGTTAGTCAAACAGAACCCAGGTTTTGTAAGCTGTTAGTCATGTAGCACTTTCCCCTTTGTTAGGGGTCCGAGTTGGGAGGTTTCAAAACATTGGGGGAATGCATATATGTAGACAAATGTTTAGGGGTTCATGCATGATTTATATTTGCGATAAACGCATAAGCAGCATTTGGGATGACAATGTGAATTGAAATGTGAAAGTTGACGACGAGATTTGGATTAATATATGGAAAACATTGCCTTTTCTGCCAAACAAATCCGTTTAACATATCTCATGTCATCAAATTTGTGTCTGTCTTACTTTTGTCAGTCCTTAATTCACCATAATTGGCTAACTACACTATTGCTAGTGATTTCCTTCTGAGAAATCCAAATTAATTTAGTTAGTTCTAGTGCAGGTATGCCAATAGCTAGCTGCTTCTACAAACTTTGATTGCCACTAACTAGCTGCCTGTACAAACTCGAAGAACTCTTAAATGTAGCTTATTTTTAGTAAATTGTTTTCCTACTCTTGCTTCCACTTCCACTTTAGGACACGTAAAAACAAAGCATGGGCATGCCATGGACGCTTCAACTGTGAAGACACGGCAATGCACCTTAATACAACTTCAATATTTCAACAACTGTAATGAAATGTTAGAATAAATTAATAGAACTGTATTTCATTGGAATTTCAAATACAAAAAACCCCAAGAAGAAAGGAAGTGAAGGAAAAACCAAAACTTTCTACTCCATGGACTGGAACCCAGTGCGTGCTTTCGATTCTAGCGCCTCAACCATCAAAACAAACAAAGCAAATATGTCAGCTAGCTCGAGTGTTAAGTTGCTAACGGTCCCAGAATATAGTATGCCAAAAGTACCGTACAATGAGCCTTCGATTTTAGCGGTTATCCCTTTTGGATGCTCAATCAAAATACTTGGTTGCGAACACTTAGGCCACAACAAATAAAGTGTTAATATATGCCAGTTCGACAGGAGAAGCACATGGTCCTTTCGCAGAGGGAGTGTGCCTTCTTGGAACCATTGTAGAAGGCCTCTACTTGTACTCGATGTTGACATTCTTATTTGGCTTTTCCTCTTTGCAAGAAAAACAAACAGTTGATCAATGAATTTAGTTTGATAAGCATGGAAAATCTAAACACGATTAGTAGAAAGAAGCCAGGCAAAATGGTCTCCTTGTTCGAGACTTGATAGATGCATACTTTTTGGAAGTAGCACAAGATCTCCCGACTTCCCTTCGGCCTTACCAATGATCTTTGTGTCAGAACCGAAAGCAGCGGCCGCCTTTGAGCCGATAGCTACTTTGAACAAGGACAGCATGTAGTCGACCCAACTTACACGCTAACACGAACCTCACGTGTTTGTATTCGACCGAGACTCAACTCTCTTATCCAGAAGCTCGACCCAACAAAAGCTTTAATTCCAAATTGGCAGTGTGTGCCAAGCCAAGACTCACCTCCCCAACAAAGGCTTTAACTCCAAATTGGTGGGGTGTGCCTAGCCCAGGAAGTAGTGCAGCGCCAAGGCAACACGCCAGAAACCAGATAGCAAGCTACCCAAACGGCCCTTCCCCTCAAAAAATTAATTTAATATCATGTAAGCCATTGACCCACGTATCAGATATTAAACTGATAAAAACAGACATCACACTTGATCTTAGCCAACAGGCCGAGGAAAATTGAAAGGCCGGCTTCTCTTATACTCTTTGCTCCGTGTCTTCGCTAGCTCGTCCGTCCATGTGGGATAATTGAACAAACATGCCGCCTCCAGCCTTGGAGAAGCACTCCAATAATGCTACTCCATTAGCGCTGTCCTGCCTCCTGCTCTGCCTTTTTATGTATTTGCCTGATCCACGACACTTGGTTGTCTTGCTTCCATGCTCCCCTCCTTGGTATCAGAATCATGGAGATTCATGTGCTTTCTTCCCACTCCATTGCTTCATTTTCACAAATCTGTCGTGTAAAAACTTGATGGCCAGGCAAGTACCTTCCTCTTGTCTTCCATTACTTGGATCATGTGTGCCCTGAGGCTCTTCTCCTCAGCCTGTGACCACCCCAGACAGGTTATAAGTCTCTCATCTGGGTAATGCTGGATCTTATAATCACCAAGCCAGTTGGAGACAATGGATTTCATGTAGTAACAATTTGCCCCGGGGGATTGGAGGCCTTACCGTAGAAGAAGAAAGGAGTTGGACAATCTTCTCCAGCTTAGCTAAGCACTCATCCTGTTGTTCAAGCATGCTTGCAAGTTCTGTTACCAGGTACAACATTATTTCCGCCTGCAAATATCCAATTTCATTTAAGACAAGCTACATCAGAACATAATTTGTTATGTTTTGCATAAGAGGAATATAATATATGCTATGCAAATTCCATTAACACTAAAGGTTAATTTATCCAAGTAAAACAAGGAACAATAATACACCTGTGAGTAAAATTTTGCTGTCGTTTTGCCTACGCTCTCCAAAACCTCCATTGCTGCAATCACAGCATCAGCCAAAGATTCAACATTTGCCTAAGCAGAACATAGGGAAACAAGAAGAGATTGATTACTTTTTACCCTGATTTTAGGTTAGAAAAAATGAAGTAAAGTCAAAAGAGATGCCTTACTTTCGGTATGCTCAATGCAGGTAACCGTTAATTATTAACTGGCCTAAGAACTTACCTTTACATCTTTGGCTAATGGAAGACTCAACAAATTTGCTTCGAGTTTCCTACTCAACCGGCCAACTGCTTCCAAATTTTTCCTTTCCAATTCCGCCCATTCCTTTAACAAACTCATCTGTGGAATTAAAATCTGATATAGCTTAATCTCATTCTTCAGCTTCCGAGCTTCAATTCGATATTCCATCAAATCGCTTCCCACTCTATACACACTGCGCCACACACGAAGCATCTTCACCTGTATGTTATTAGCTGAATAATTAGAACCACTAAATCCATATTTAGTTTAATACTAATTAATATTTTTTAGAAATGATTTATGATCACCTCTACATTTTTCTTCGTCGCGGCCATGGCAGCCTCAGCTCTGGCGTTGACAAATCTCCACTGAAGCATCCTATTGTACAAAACTCTTAGCTGATGATACTCCTCTTGGTGAGCCAGTGATACTTTCTTCTGCCTGAAAAATCTCAGAACCCCTCCAGTCCGGCTGCCACCAGACTTAACCTTCGCTCCTCCAGGAATCGACTGCTCCTGCGCCACCACGCACGGCGACTTTCTCCCTGGTGACAATGCCCACGCTGACGGTGAACTTGTCGCTGATTTCACACCGTTAGCGCTAGAATTACCCGGATTGTCACGCCGTAGGACTCTGCCGAAGCCCGTGGACTGAACATCTTTGACAGCGGGTTCTGTATGCTCGGTGTTTACATGGATTCTGGACCGTGTGTTTGACTTTGACCGGAATCTTTGGCTTGAGCTTGATGACGGTGTTTTGTTTTCCGCGACGGTTATCACTGAGGTTCCACTTCTGCTGCGGACAAGCCACGGCAATGGCGAGATAGAAGGCTGTGGCTGGTGGCGACCGTCACGTCTGAGCGACGGAGCTCCCATTTCTGTGATGGGGTTGTTACTTTGAGGAGAGCGTGCGGGGCTTTAAGGATCATATTGTCCCTAAAAGAAGTTGAGAGCACGTAGCAAAAAAGGTTCTGTTTGGTTTCATGAAGACGACTAATAAGGCCATAATATGGGCTTCCACGAAGAGGTGGTGGTGGCCCTTTAATTTTTCTTTTCTTTTCTTTTTTCGCAAGGAGTATTGGTGTTTAATAGTTAATCATTTTTTGTTTTCTCGAAATGTCAATATTTTTTTTTGCCTAAAATTTGTTTTCTGTTATACATTTATAGCCAATTCATTTTAACTCAAGCTAACTTAATTTAAAACAATTTATTTCTTTATATCTTTTTTATCTAAAATTAATTTTATTTAAAACCCAATATTATGTAGGTATAACAATCCATTAGAAATACAATTTTAATAATCTTATTAAATTTTTAATTTTAATGTCTAAAAAAAAAAAAAAATTAGCAATATCATGAAAATTTACTTTTAAATAAATTATTACATCTACATAATATTGTGTTTCAAATGAAATTGATTTTAGGTAAAAATATATATAAAAATAAAAATAAATCATTTTAGATTGAGTTAATTTAAATTAAAAATGAATTGACTCTTAGTTAGGTGGCATCTCATATTGCAAAGGGAAAATTATTTAAACCAGGTGTTTGATTAAGTGGCAAATCCAACATTTATAGAAAGGGGCACACACACACACACACACACATATCCTAATACTAAATAACGAAACTTATAAATTTACATATATTATTATATAATGACGAATAATATTTTTTAGAAGAAGATAAGCAAAATGCTTTGATTTAGCATTTTTTTTATGTTTTTGGTCAAATGACTTTAATGACAGTTAGAAAATAATATAAAATACAAATAAGATGAGTGAGATGTTCATGTTGTATAAAATGTAAAATATAAAAGTCCCTTTTTAACACTTAAAACTTATACATCTTTTCAAGCTTGGTTTATTGACTTTATCTTGCACCCAAGCAAGTTTATAATTTTTCTATATGTTTGAAGAAAAAAGAGCGGCAAAGAGAGTTCAATGACTAGATAGAAAAATGTATGAATGTTCAAGATTCAGTATAGGACTTTTGTCATAATTCTACTTGTTAGTAGAAAGAAGAGAGAATAATCCATTTCTTTTTTATATTTGTTGATGTAGGAGCAACACATCCTCTTATTCTAATAGATATTCTGAAAATTATGGGAGTTCATTAAAAAAATTAAATGTATCCAATTATTAAATTGTGTATTTTTTATTAACATTCTTTTTAGAAAAATGTCCCCATTAATTAAAATCCCTACACTTATGTCCCCATTATTTGAAATACCTACACTTACTTCCCCCAAAAGTTAAACTTTGTTAAAGAGCATTAAGACAAAAAAAAAAAAAGGAGAAACTGTCTAACTTTACCATCCTAGCCTTATTCCTTAGAGATTTTCTTGCCCCCAACTTATGTATCTAGCGAGCTACCCTATTTTTAACTTTGCCCCTTTCTATTCCCCTAACTCTGCATCATCTTCGACTAATGACCTCACCTTTTTCTTGATTGCCACCAAATATCTAGCTACAGAAATGGACGTCTTGTCATCTAGACCTAGACTCTACCATTAACAAATTATTCAAAACTTTAATACATGTCCGTAACGACACAAAAATCCTTGTTGAAGCATTGGATTGAAAAAAGCGTCACCCACATCTTTGCCTACCCTGGCAGTGCTTCACTGAAGATACACCAAGCTCTCATGTGATCGAAAATGATTTGGAATTTCCTTCCACGACATGAACAAGGCGGCATTTTCATTGTCAAAGGTTATGCCCATTCCTTTAGGCTTCCTAGCATCTACATTACCACCTCCAACCCTAGTACCACCAATCTTGTAAATGGCCTCTCCGATGCCCTCATCGACAGCACTTCAATTGTTGCCATTACCAAATAGGTCTCATGTAGCTTGATCGAAGCAAATGCATTTTAAGAGACTCCAATTGTTGTTAAGGTAACGAGGTCCCAGAATTCCTTTCTTAGAATCCTTCTCTCTCCTAATTCTATGAAGCACAGTGGCAAAGATGGGTACCTCTTTATGGGATACTTTGACTATAATCCTTTTTCTCAGTCTCTGCTATCGACCTTAGTGAAATTAATCCCTTCCCCTCAAATCTGAGAATCTTTAAGCCACGATTCTTGTTAGCTAACTTAGAAGATCTAAGCAAAAGTTGCCTGCCAAGTTGAGGAGATGATGACAATTTACATTAGAATTTTCTTTGTAGATCTAGTTTTACTTTTATCATATCCCTCAATCTATTTCATTTTTTTATAGCCTTCTTGTGATTTTTTGCATCATTTAATATTGCTTGAGTTTGAGGTCATTGGTGTTGGTATGTGTATTGGTAAGATGATTAGATTTCAACCATAGATGAATAAGGAAAAAATGGATGAGAAAGCCTTCTCGATGAATATTGATAAGAGAAGCTTGGTTGTGGCAAAGGGCAGGAGTGGGTCAAGAGGGGAAAGGCCAATGATGGTTTGGGAGGTTGAGAGAATGGGATGGTAGTTGAAGAGTTAAAATTACAGGTTTGAAGGGGCTTTAAGTGGGAAGGAAAAAATGTGGAGATCAAAATTGGCATTTTTATTGAGATTCTATTATATTTAACCATGAAAGTGATGAAAGGACTATAATTGAGACAAGATATAGTACGTTGGGGACTTTAAGATAACAAAATGAAGGTTATAGACCTATTTATGAAAATGCAAAAACGTGACACATCTATATACTGGAAAATATTACTCCCTCCGTCCCAATTTAAATGAAAAGTGTTCCTTTTTTGGAATGTCCCAAAAAGGTTGAAACATTTTCTCTTTTAAAAAATTTTAAACAATCAATTTATCATTTTGCCGCTATTTAAACTCTTATTACACAAAATCTAATAAATAATCTTTTTTTAATCTTCACTCAATCTCTCACTACACAAAACAAAAAAAAAAAGATTATTTTATTTTTTAATCATTATTTAAACTCTCACTATACAAAATTAAAAAAATAATAATTTTAGTTCCATAGGTAAAATTGAAAAAACTATCATAAATTACATACATCTTAATCTCCATGTCTAGAGAAACGTTTAATCTATTTTTGGACGAATAGAGTAACTTTTTGGTACACAAAAAGAAAATTAAAAGCATTTAGAACGGACTATGAGAGTTTGGGTACCTAGCATGTGTGTGCACTTTGGATGACATGTCACTTCACTGCTACAATCATTACCCAGCTAAAAAGCGCTAATGAGTGGGTGAGTGCCCTAAACCGTGTCTTTCACTTCCAGTAACACATGAAAATAATCTGCTGCTTGAGTCAGTCCTTGCGCACAATTGATCATAATAGTGATATGATGAAAAATATTAAATTTGTTAGAAGTTGTGCATGAAGGTCAGACTAAATTCTATTTGTCAATATTAGCTAGATGCAAAAAATAATAACTGGGCTTACTTTTTAGAAATCAATTGAAATGTAACACAAAATTTAATAAAATTTATCATGAAAAATTTAGTATTAGCTTCTCTCAAATATATACGTGATGTGTCAAAAAAAATATATATACGTGATGTGTCAAAAAATATATATATACGTGAAAGTATGAATATTTAAACATCTAACTTAAGTTATTTCAAAGAAACAAATAGTGGCAATATGTTTTTTTTTAAATACTAAGTGGCAGTATGATATTACTGTATACCATAGCAAGCCAGCGCTCGAAAAGAAAGCAAAACAACGGGTCGTTCTAATATACAGCGTCTGTATCTATACGCACCTTTTCTTTCAAATCCTTATACTTTTCTAAAAATTACAAAATAGGACAAAGTTTTAAAAATTTTATAAGATCATGGTACGGGGCGTTGTTACTTAGCCAGACCCTCTTCACTAGGTGAAGCAGCTCAATAGCGGGCACGAGACAGTTTCTAGCCAATATACCATGAATTAAAAAAAAATTAACTTGACAACTTGGCTCTGATACCACATTCGTTTCGTCCCAGATTTTTCTCATTCTTCCCAGATTTTTCCACAATTTACCATTTCAGTAATATTAGGATGACTAATAATATTAGGATGACCATTAACAAGGCTGTATTATGGATTAACATTAAAAATAGAAAGAACTTGCTGGAAATACATCAACTATTATTAAAGCAAATACAGAATACTTACAAAACTGGTGAATACCAGTATATCACAATTTCAAGCCTAAATAGGGCAAACCAAAGATCCAGGGTTTACCAGAGCATACAAGCACACAAGCACACTTAGTCTATATTTTACAGTAAGAATGTTCAACACATGAACTGGAGAGAGGAAAGTTTAGAGAGCTCTGAGCAAATTTTTAGGATGCCCTTTCACTGAGAATGAAGCCTCCTTTTATAGCCAGGGAAGGGAGCTCTTCGAGATAAGGTTTAGGAAAGCATCCAATGAAATGGAAACAAAATGCTGGACACCATCAGTAGTGCCATTATGGAGGAATCTTGGGCCACCATCAGTAGTGCGCCATTATGGAGGAATCTTGGGCCACCATCAGAAGTGGAAGACAGATGTGTCAACACTTAGTCTGGGACAGCTGTATTCTTCTAGAAGTCTTGCCGACAGGATTATTTGGGCATAGGGATTTTTGGGCCTGATTCGGTTTCTTCTTGGGCTAAGTGGATTATTGCAGGCTGGAGGAGTTTCCTTTTTAGCTCTTCTTGGGCTATTGGATTGTCTTTAAATTGCTTGCCATGGTAGAATTGGTCTAGCACCTGGTCCAGAAAGTCCTTGGATTCTTCTTTTTCCAAGATTTCTAATTTGTTAAAAATAATATTTTCTGGAAGGTATTGATCCAAAATACACTTATCCCACCACTTGATTTTCCAAACTCATTCTAGGCAGGGAGTGTAATGTCCTTCTGAATCTGCTGGCTGTTTTCTATAATTCCATTTCAAGATCCATGGAATATGGTTCATAAGGACAAAATAGAAATCTGGGAAAGGAACTTGTTCTCCTTCCTTGGTAAACTGGGCTTGATACATTATGAATCCTTCGAACGAAGCCTTTACTTGTTCTGGAAAGGTCTCTCTGAATAGTCCTTTGCTCTCATACCAGACATGAAACCAATTTGGAAACCTTTGCTGATTTGTTTTGAACAAAAGCATCCAAGAGTGTTGATGGTTTTGATTCTGTCTGTGAAAGACTTCATCCCAAGCAACTTGATAATCCCAGTAAGAGTAAAGGGTATTTTCATAGTTTCCCAAAGAAATTATTCTTCTTCTACAAGTCGGATTTCCCCATTCCTCAAAAGTTATAACCTTTTTTTATTTTGAAGGAGGAGATACCCAACTCAGTTATGAATTTTTCCTTGGTTTCCCCTTGATCATTTTTATAGGAAACTTTAGTCCGTCGAGGTTTATGTTCTATGGAAACGGATCCCGTTTCTTGGAGTATCAACTCATAAAATTGGATTTTCTTTAGTGACTGGAATTGCCACTGGGGGTTCTGGTGATTTGGCCAATATTTCTGTGCCAAATCAATTTCTGAAAGACTATTAAAGTCTTCATTTTCTGGAGCAATGAGGCATTGCTTATCTATTTCTAGGAATTCACACTGAATTCCCATTGAATAAAGTGAAATTCTTTGAGACTGGTCAGGTCTTAACATCGGATTCTGAGAACTCTGTTCTCTGGAATTTGGGTATTCTGGGAACTTTGATTCTTGTTACATAAAGTAACATTCTGGGAATAATCTTCTTTATTCCATTGTTTCTGGGGATTATTAATCCATGATCTATTCCTTGAAGATTCTGCTTCTGATTTTTTTTCTTTTAAAAGGAATTTCTTGGAAAGTTTTGACTGGCTTGTCTGGAATTTCTAGTGGAAAGTGATGTTGAGCTAAAAGAGCTCTGGTTAATTCCAAATCCATCTTATAACAGGCTTCTTGTTCTAATTCTTCTTGTCTTAATTCTGGATGAAGAATTGCCTTGTTCTTTTGGTTGTTTTTATCCGCCATCTCTCCCCTGCAAAAATTCTCGTGTTAAGAAGTCAGGTAGAGAGTTAGTTGTTCCAGCTATATATTCTATGTCGAAATCAAAAGCAGATAAAATGGCTTGCCACCTAGCAAAAATTTGTTTAGAAGCCAAATTTTTTACATCTTTTTGTAAAACATCCTTAGCTGCTTTGCAATCAACTCTGATTAAAAATTTCTGGTTGAGGAGATCTTCCTCAAATCTTGTAACACAGAGAACAATAGCCAAAATTTCCTTTTTTATAGTTGCATAATTTTGCTGGGTCTGATTCCAGACTCCTGATGTGAATCTGACCAACTGTTCTTTGTTATCAAATTTCTGTTTTAATATTCCTCCATAGCCTATATTAGAAGCATCTGTTTCTACAATTTTAAAGGCTTTGGGATCAGGAATATTAATACAGGGTATTTCCTTGATTCTTTTCTTGACAGTTTGAACTGCCTTAGTCTGTTCTAGCCCCCATTCAGGAGGATTTTTCTTAAGTCTATCAAATAAAGGCTTACAATCCTTGGCTAGATCCTTATAGAAGTCTGCAACATAATTTAAACTACCTAAAAATCTTTGCAATTGTTTTTTATCCTTGATTTCGTCGGGGAATTTCTCTGCAAAGTTAATTGATCTATCAATTGGTTTTATTGATCCTCTGAATATTATATGTCCTAAAAATCTTATTCTTGTCTGGAATAATTCTAGTTTCTTTGCTGAAACTACTAAGCCTGCTCTTTCTATTATCTTGACAAATTCTTGGAGGTGCTTCCAATGTTGATCTAGAGATTGAGAAAAGATTAGCACATCATCAATATAAACAATAGTAAAAGAATTATAAAGATTAAATATTCCATTCATTATTCTCTGAAATTCTGAATGTGCATTCCTAAGACCGAAAGGCATGACATTCCATTCGTATTGACCGAATGGAACATTAAATCCAGTCTTATACTTTTCTTCTTCGGCAATCTGGATTTGCCAATATTCTGATTTCATATCAAATTTTGAAAAAATTACTGAATTATAAAGTCTGGATAATAAATCTTTCTTGTTAGGTATGGGATACCTAATCCATCTTAGAATTTTATTTAAAGGCTTGTAATTAATTACTAGCATAGGAACTCCTCGTTCTATCTCTGAATTTTTGTTCACATAAAAGGCAGAACAACTCCATGGGGAGGAACTATTCCTAATTAATTTCTTATCCAAGAGATCTTGGATTTCTTTTCTACAATGCTGGGTAGGCTCTTCATTCATTTGGATGGCTCTACATTTTGTGGGGATGTCATTCTCGTTAAAATCTGGTTCATAAGGGAGACTTACTATATGTTTTTTTCTTTCCCAAAAAGCACTTGGTATTTCAGCACAGATTCTTTTTGTAAGATTATCTCTAAAATTTTCTATTTTCTGGGATAATCCTGGGAGTTTTTCTTCAACTTCTTTGTGTTTTATCTCATCCTGTAGACACATCAAAACATTTTGTTTTCTTTCTAAGTCTAGACTTAGTTCTTCAAGCAAGGTTTTTCTTGGTGGTTCTGCAAACTCAAAAGTTATTTTCTTTCCAAATTTTTTGGTAGATATTCCATTTATATCTACTTTGAAGGGCATGATTGTGGCCAAAAAGGGTGTTCTTAAAATTATTTCTTGGTTCATATTAAGAACAGTAAAGTGTTGTCTAATACAAATATCTTCATTGCAAATGTCAACATTGGTGAGTTTAAATCTTATAGGCATAACTTCCTTGCTAGCAGCAGTAATTGTCCCAAAAGATTTATCTAAGTATTGGTGAGGGACTATTCCTTCTTTTATACAATTTCTGTCTGCTCCTGAATCAACTAATACAATAGTAGTTATTCTAAATTCATTTTCTACTACCAGAGTCATTTTACTGGTAAATCTTTGGTTTGGCATGACAAAAACTTCATTTATTTGGGGAGAACTTTCTTCTATTGGATTTTCTCTTTCTTGGCTTGACTCCGGGATTTCCTTTCCCCTTTGTTTTGTTTTAAAATCAAATTCTTCTAGATCTTCCATAATTAATTCATCCTCTGGGAAATCCTTAGAGTATCCTTCTAGATTTTGAAGTTCTAAAATTTCTATTCTGTTTTTGAGGGATTTTATTTCTTGTTTTACTTCAGAAATCTCTCCTCTAAGTTCTGCTATGGTAGGTTCCTTATGAATTTTCTGAGCTTCTTCAACCCTTCTCAAGATTTCATTGAGACTATAAACAGGAGGTTTGGTAATCTCTTTTATATCTACCTTTATTTTTGGGATTTCTTCTGCCATGATTTTGAGTTTCTTGATTATTTGCTTTTTCAAGGTGTTTTAGTAAAATATCTCGTTTTAACTCAGGATCCTCGATATGTCTTGCTAATTCTAGGATTCTCTCATCTTCTTCAGTTAAGACATTTAATTGGAGGGTATTTATTTGGAGATTACTAAAGGTGTTCTGAAGTTGACAAGTATCACAGTTACAGTTTGATTTGCAATCTTCTGATTCTTCGGTGCTATCTGTGAGGCTTAATTCATTTATTTCTTCTGAGTCTGATTCTTCTGAGGACCTGTTTTCTATTTCTTCGGGTTCGCTTTCGCTATTAAGCAAGATTTGTATTAAACTTTTCTTTAAATCTTCTTCTATTTCTAGAGCATTTATTTTCTGTTTAGTTCTACACTTGTTTGCAAAGTGTCCAGGCTTTCCACATTTCCAACAAACCTTTTGCTCTTTGCCTTTATTGTGCCTATTGGGCTTTCTTCTTTTAAATCTTTTTGAAGTTTCTGGTTTTTCTTCAGTCCTATCATATCTGTATTTTCTAATTTTCCTATAAGGCTTATTTTTCTTCTTATGTTTTCTGGACCTTTCTTCCGAGTAAGGCTTTTGGATATCGTATCCAAATTGGGCACAAAACTGGCCCATTTCCTTCCTACCTGCGAGCCTTTCTCGCTTGATGTGTTTCTGCCATTTCATTTCATGGCAAAGTCTTAGTCCTACTTCTTTAATTTCAGACATTAACTGGCCATATGTGAAGTTTTCTAGGTTTAACTGTCCTTGGGTTTTGCCTTTAATATGGTCCATAACTAACTGGCCAAAATGTTTCGGGAGTCCTTGAATAGATTTCTCTTTCCAAATGGCTGACCTACAATCTTCTCTTTCATAGACTCTTGATAAAAAGGTGTCTTTATACCATTCTAAATCAGTCAGAGTTCTGCATCTTAGGTTTAATAGGAGTTCACTATTTCTACTTTCCTTACTAGATGTATCCCCTATGAAGTGCGAGTAGATTGTACAAAGGAGGGTGTTAACTGCATCTAGTTCTGAGGTCTGGAGTAATTGGTTATTTTGTTGATAAGTCATAATTTTCCTAGCAGTTCTAATTTCTTGCCTTCCTTGTTCTGTAAGGCATTTGTCCCACCAATTCTTAAGTTGTCCTGTAAATCCTACTATAATCATCTTTACTATTTCTGGGTCTGAATTTTCTACCTGTTTTTTAGCAGCTACACTATACATTATCATATGTTAGATAATATTAACTATCTGGTATTCTGAAAGTCATCTATATTCCAATCTCTAATTGTGTCTCCTTTATATTCTGCGAAATAAGGGCCATAAACATTGTCTAATCTTATATCGATTGGGGATGGTCTTGGTTGTGCATAAGGATGCGTTATATTCCAATTCCAAGTATATGAAGGTCTTCTTCCTCTCCCCCCCTGGAAATTAACGCAATTTAATTCTGCGTTTTCAGGCTCTGGAGAGTGTTGATCTAATAATTCGTGTATTCTAGGTGAGTCATTCAGGGTATTGATCTGAAGTCCCTTTTGTTTCTTTTCGGAGGGTTCTTCCTTGAGGGTAAGCTTAGTTATCTGATTGACTAGATCTGATATTCTATCATTTGGTTTTAGTTTAAATTCTGGTTGTTTTTAGGGAAAATTAATGGGAGATTTGGTTGTTCCTGGTAAGAGTTCTGTTTTAAAAACGGAAGATTTTGTAAGACCAAAGTTTCTACGATCCATTGAATTTTCTATTCTATTCATTTGTTTTCCTATGGATTGTAGATAAAGATTGGTATAATTATTTTGTTCTATTATATTTTGAAGGTCTTTTACTTGAACTATCCCTTTTTTCAAATCTTCATCTTTTTCTGTTGTTTTAAAAGGAACGGCAGTGGTTGTTTGTTCTTTTCCTAGTACTAAAGGTACATCAGGAGGATGTGTTGCTGTGATTTCTCTTCCTTCTTTGGTCTAATAGGTAGACCAAGTCTCTTCTAGGACACTTAGTGTTACTTTTTCATCTAGGACTAGTGTAGGAATGAACCATTCAAAAAATTTTAAATTTTTCTTATTTCTCATAATTCTTTTATACCATAAATGTTTTATTTCTTTTCTTTCCTCTAAAGTGTATGTGTCAAAATACCATTTTCTTTTTATCTCATTTTTCTTGGACCAATAATCTTCATTTAAACTTTTTGGGTCAAATTTGAAAGGTTCTTGTAGAACGTTTAATTGGAAATCTGAAAAACTTGGGTCAGGAGATCCTATTGACACAGACTTTGTGTCATCTTGTTTATTTCTTTCTATTGTGATTGGATCCATTTGATAAACAGGATGAGAGATTTGTTCTGTGGATTCTCTAACTCCTCCAACCAATTTTTCATATTCGGATTCTGGTAGTTGAGAGGTTGATGACCTTGAAGATGATGGTTTATATGATATCCTTGAAGGAATTTTCTTGGTGTCTAGTTCTGAAAAATCAATTTTAGTAATTCTATCTTTACTAAAACGGATTTCAACTTCTCCATTGTCATATTCAATTATTCTTTCTAACTCTTGTGGTTTCACATTTTTAATAGGCTTATTGTTTTGAAAAATCCATTTTTCTGGAAGCCTAACATCTTTCCATTTTATGGGCTTGGGAACCACAATGTTTGATTTTTCTGTGTTTGCTTTTAAAAGCAAAGTTTCTCCTCGTGTGTCATATTCTAGAGCTTTAGGTTCTATCTGGGTTGTCATAACCTTATAATAGATCCTATAGACTAAAGCTAAATTCTGAGACCCTTCTAACATATCAAATCCTGAAGTCATTATATTTGCAGTTAGAGTTTTCATAATATGGGGGTCTTTCAAGGACACTGTGAAATTAGGATGACAGTTAGAAAATATAGGCCCATCACACAAACTTGATTCTACTATTCCTAAAAGAGAATCAGAAAACTTATTATGCCTTTGATCTCTTAGAGCAATAATTACAGAAGTATTTAATCCATTCCTTGTAAGAGGTTTTAATGCAACTTGTACTAAACCAACATGCAGATAATTATAATTATGTTCTAGATGATCCTTAATCATTTTATTTGACAATAATTCAAACTGATGGTCAAGCTCCATTATAGGCACAGTTTTTTCTACTATTTTAATAGCATATGTCATTTTAAAATCAAAACTTCCTTTTTGATAAACTTCCCATTTATCCATTCTAGGTATGTTCCAATTTCCCAATTTTTTCTCTATATCTCTAATCATAATATTTTGAGAATTTTTAACTCTTCTATTCCCTAAAGTTTCTTCGTCTTCTTGATTCTTTGAGGAAGATTTAACTATACTCTTGAAAATTTTTTCCATTCGTAAGACTGGTTAATGTTGATTTTCTTTTTTTCAGTTATTTGTCAACGTTTTACACAATCTTACTGTCCTTTTCCACTCAACGGGACTTACAGTTGCTACGCGACTTGGGTGATAGTCTGGAAAGAAATTTCAACAGTAATCCAAAATTACTAAGGGAGACAATATTTTAGAGTTAAGCTTCTTCTTCTTTCAAAGAACTAAGAATAGGAATTAACTATATGGACTAGAATGTTAAAAACTTCAAAATACTAAGTTTAGGGATTAAAAGAGAGTTCTTTTAAAAAACTATGGATAAAAAGTGGAGTTTTACCAAAACATAAACTTTTTAGATCCAATGGTCGAAAAAGAGGGTGTATTGGTACGGGTCTGTATTTTAGAACCTTCCCAAAACAACTGTCTGGTTGGCCCATCTGTCTCTTTACTCCCTTGGCTTTCTTCGTACGCCTAGAAACTACATGTAGTTAGTAAAAAGTGAAAACAAAGCAGAACAATAGCTTGGAACATGCATGTGATTTGACCTGGCAATGGGCGTGGCCTACTCTGTTACTACTCAGGGTTTTGCAGAACTTGCTCTGCGGGAAACAAATCCTAAAAGTAGAAAATCTCATCAGAAACAGAATCAAAATTCAGTCTTTGACCCCTTCACCACCAAACCAACTCTGCAGCGGCGAGTATTATGTAGAAACTAGCAACTGATCCGATGCCTATCTCTATTACAGAACTTGAATCCAGGAAAGGGAGGAAAAAAAAAGAGGAACCGAACATGTAAGCAAAGATAGAAGCCGAGAAACTTTGTTTCTGTGAAATTTAGATACCCATTTGCTGTGTCATTAAGTGTTGTCAAAAGAACAAAAAAGATCATAAACCTGAAAAGTGTGCTCTAGCTTAACCTTTGAGTTGATTCTGTAATTCGGATTAGAGATTTCTGCCTAGTCCCTTCATCTTCCTCCAATGCTGGAAACGTAAGACCCAAACTGGAATTGTTGTCATCAGATTTGCTTGAACCATTGCTGTGAGGAATTTCCAAGTAGGCAAAATGAACTTTCTTATGCCCACCAAGAGCCTTCCCTGACCCAAAAACCTTGTTACAAAATGGACACTCGAAACTTCTCAGAACAAACTTATCGTCTTCTTGATCATCGGCAGTAACAAAGTTGTTCTGTTCCTCCTGTTTGAAACTAGAAATCTTCATCTTTTTGTTCTTCTGATGATTCGCTCTGTGCCCACCCAAAGCTTGGTAAGATTTGAAGACTTTCTCGCACGTCTCGCACCTGTAATTCTGGGTTTTCTCGCGAGTCGGACACGCCGACTCGTCCTTCTCATCGCTGCTGTCCACGACCTCGCCTACCACGCGAACCTGTGCTCCTACTTCGTCTTGTATCTTCACCAACTTCCTCGCTTCTTCCACAGACAGTTTGTCCATCGAAAGCATTACGAGACACATGGCGACTTCCTCGACTGAAAGGGCATCGGAACCCGAACTCACCGATTCCGAGTGCGGTGGGGACTCCGAGGTGGTGAACCACTGGTGGCGGCGCTTGGATCTCGCCGGGGAGCTGGAGTCAGAAAAGGAAGAAGAGGAGGTGGGATTGAGCGGTGGTATCTGGGTAAGGGAAGAAAAGGTGATGATCTGGGTTAGGTTGGGTGTGGTGGGAACGGGAAGCTTGGCGTAGTGAGATCTCATATGGCCGCCCATGGCTTTGCCATTGGCGAAGGTTTTGTTGCAGATCCCGCAGATTCTCCGCTTCGCCGATATCTCCATGAACAATAAAAAGAGAAGGCAAAAATAATGGGGGTCTGGCGTGGTGGTATTACTTAAGAAGCGAACCAATGAAAACGGTTGCTCTCTCTCCAGTCCTGTGAGCCTATGACTCTTATCTTTTGTTTTGGTGTATCTCCCAAGAGTTGGTGACAAAGGTTCTAATTTGCGAGAAAACCTGTACTGTATCAATATAAAATCTTCCCATATACCATATTTTCTTTAGGGTTAACTATAATTTGCCCCCTAAAAAATTAGGTGATATTACACTTTGCTCCATCTTATTTTAGAATTATGCATTTTGTCTCTATCTTTTTTACACTATCCGACAACAACTTCTGAAATCTTAATTTAAACTATTTGGTAGTTATCTCTAAAAAATTTCAACCTGCATATTACTTTTTTTGCAATTAATGGATATGTTAAATTATCAGTTTTTTCTTTCTCTAAATGTAAAATACTATTTTTTTAATAGGGTTAACTGTAGATAGGGGCAAAATGTAAATTTCTTAAATAGGATGGTACAAAGTGTAATATTACCTAAATTTCAAGGGTAAATTGTAAACAACTACTCCCTCCATCCTATATTTTTTGTACCATTTACTTTTGGCAATTAATTTATGATTTTTTATTTTCAAAATTTTAGTATATAAATGAAGAACTTTTATATAAGAATGATAAATCAAGACATATAGTTTCTAAATATATTTTTTAAAAATTTTTGTGAACAAATACTAATATAAATAAATTCAAGTCAAACTAAGCGAAAAGTCAAATGGTGCAAAGGATATGGGATGGAGGGAGTATTTTTTAATTCATTTACACGGTTTATCAAATTGGGCAAATTACAAAAACCTTTTTAACATTTGGTCAAAAACAGTCTCTGCCCCCTTTTGTTTGAGAATTGCATAGCTTACTCCTCTAGTTGTCACCTCCATCTGTCTCTTCATTACCATAGTGCACCCCACCCAATTTTGTGAACGTAAACCCAACTAAACCCTTGGGGATGTCTTTTGTCACTGATGAAAATGAGGCACTGATGAAAATGAGGAAGGGCTTAAGTGACTATTATTATTTGGAAAAGAATATATATAAATCTATTTCTTCCTATTCATTTTCATCATCTCCACTGATTACAATACAAATTTTTTTGAGCTCAAGGTAACACAGTTGTTCAACCCAAGAATTTTCGCTATTACAAATTCTCATTCCTTCGTTCCAGTCAGCTCACAAGTTTGAGTGGAAAATTTTTGCTGCACCAAACTGTTTGCAAGATACAGTTATTATTTATTCATGGCAATGATCGATGAGCCTCTACACTCAATTGCTGTTTTGATCAATGAGCTCAAGAACAAAGACATCCAGCTCTGTCTCAACTAGATCTGGCATTTCTCTACCATAGCAGGCTTGCTCGGGGAGGACATGACTGAAAATGAATTGATCCTGTTTCTTAGCGAGAACAACAATTTCTATAGAGCTAGCACATCCAAGAAGAACAATATTTTTTTTTCTAGTTTTAACCTAATTTGATCTTTTATAGTATTTCATAAAACTATTTTGTCTCTTTTGTGTTTGCAATTTAGTTTAGGCATTTCATCAAACACCTTGCAAACAAACAGAGCCAATAAAGGAACTAATACAACTCATGCATTTGGATGTTCGTCTCATTCAATGATTCACGGATCAAAAAAATGACACCATAAAAAATTATCTTCTCGATTTCAAGACAGAAGAACTCACATTAAAACTGAACATAGATATGTATCCAACACAACCTTTATGGTCCTTTTTCAATGATAAAATTGGCAATTGCATCTTATTGATTTTAGCCGGGCCATTGGAACAGTTCACGAGGTAGCAACGAAACAAAGATGGCAATTGTTAGTGGAAGGACAAGGACACTGCTTCAGGCGCAGATCGATAGGCACATCATCCAACTAATCATTTCTTCAAGACACTACAAATTTTATTGCGTTTTTTCCCCTATTAATATCTTCAATTTTAAATTGCAACAAATTTAATGTTGGGTGGACCAAAGATAATTTTACCGAAAATGGTGATAAATGAAATTTTTGAGTTGAACAATGACGATGATGAAACACATCCCTATACGTATATGTAGGTTTAAGTTTGCAAAATTGAGTAGGGTCAACCATAATAGCAGAAAAGGCAAATGAAGGTAACAAATGAGGGGCAAACTATCAAATTCCCAAACAAGAAGGGGTAAAGTGTATTTTTGACCAAACGTCAAGGGTCTTTGTCATTTGCCCAATTGAATTAACCTTCTAATCTAACCATCCTTTTTTTATTTTCTTTTTGTGGATGAAGTGAAGGCATCATAACTCATCACAAAATTCAGTACTACTCAACTTTGTCATCCTTGCCCTCGTTTGGCATTAGAAGTGACCAATATTAGAGTTTTAAAAAGACTATCTAAGATAAATTTGAGTTTTTAACTTCAACGTTTCATATTAAATGTCAATAAATTATTCAAAACTTTGTAACTTATTATAAAAAATTGTTTTCAAACAATGCCTCTCAAAATTGATAAAACTTAGGATTTTTTTTAAAAAAATAAAAAGTAAAATTACATGAATGCTTGATTTTTCAATACATACTTAAATATTTGATTAGAATAAATGCTTAGTCATATAAGAGTATGGGTAACTTGTGTTTGTTACCCCTGACCTTTAATTATTGTACCATTTTAGATATTAACCTTGATTTTGCATATAAAAAATACTTAACCTTGTTTAAGTGTTTTATTTTAGACCTTTTGGGGATGAAAAATGTTAGTGTGGATGAAAAATGACATGTGACACACCAACATAGACGATTTGCTGCACTAGCATAATAAATCAATTAGCAAAACCTTAAGTTTTTTTTAAAAAGGGTAAAACTGCACCCTTAGTCCTTCATCTCACCACTTTCATCCCAAGAAACCCTAAACTTCCTCGCCTGTTGCCGCCACCCCTAGGGCTTTACCATTGTTGGCCGATGCTTTTAGTCTCTAGACGCCAACGGTCTTATCCACGACCGTCAAAACGCGAGGGATTGAATTCAAGCAGGCATTCCTCCTCCTTTACCCACTACCTCTAGCAATCCCCTACCGCCTTCAGGGTCGGCCTCATCCATGGCTCCTCCTCCCCTCGTTCGCTCCATCAATCCCCCTTGATTTTTGCCGATTTCAGCCCTCAAACTCCACCTATATCTCCCTCTTCGGCTGCAACACCGATTTCATTCTCTCCAACCAACTCCAGTGGACCAATTTGTCTTCTCCTACATCCACCCAAAACTTGTCTGATTACTAGCCAATTGTGTCTTTCACATCTACAAATCTAGTGGGCTTAGCATTGGTATGAATCGAGTATGGGATGAAGGAGCGCTGGGAGGAAGAGCGCAAGGGATTAGCGAACGACAAATCTATTCATCGACGATGGACGGAGCGCAAGGGATGAGGGAACGAAGGGAGGAGGAAAGGTGGAAGACAGATGAGGTCAAGCTCGGAGGAAGGGCTAGAGGCGGCGGATGCAGTCGAGCTCGAAGGAAAGGCTAGAGGTGGCTGACAAGGATGAGCTCAAAGGCGATCGAAGAAGGTTGGAGGCGGCGGGGAGGGAGGAGGAAGGGTTACCGGATTCTGGGCATATGTTTGATTTTGGGCTAACGCCATATAAACCCTAGATTTCTTCATTTTTGTAACATATGCCCTAAATTTCTAATGTGGTCAATTGCTGGCTAGTTTTGACATGGTGAATGTGCCACTGTGGCAAATCACCAATGTTGACATCCTACATCACGTTTTTCATCCATATTAATATTTTCTATCTACAAAAAATCTAAAATTAAATATTTAAACAATGTTGGGGATTTTCTGTTAATGGTCGCTCCAAATCCACTGGAATATTGTTGAGCCTAACTGCAGCTCCAACTCCATCATTTGCTCCTTTAGCACATCTCATGAATTGAGGGTCTTTTAAAAAATTAGAATTAATGACCTTAAATTTAGTTGGAAAAAAAACCCAAAATGGAGTAGTAGACACTAGACAAGGATTTTGTTTTGCTCAAGTGAAAAGAAGGTCAGAGGATTGTCGTGTAGGACACGAAAATTTAAGGCTTTTCATCTGGACAAAAGTGCAAAATACTTTAGGAAGTGCTTTTTGCGGTGATGTTTGGCGGTGGCCAAAGCGTTTCCGTAATAAAAATGCAAGATACGTTTAAAAACCTTGAACTGGTAATCGCCATTAATTCACATATTTCTTAATTACAATAAACTTAGGTAGTCGGATGACTGATAGTCTGATACTAACAAAAGTAACATCTAACCAAATCGAAAAAGAAAATAACAAAAAAAAACCAGCACGTAGACAAATTAAGCAACATCTCGTATATCGGCACGTTCTGAGTTCCCGCCCACGGAATCGGCAGCTGGAGCCGGGAAAACAATATTGTCGTATAGAAGCCCAGCAACGGCAGCCCCAGTTAGTGGCCCAACCCAATAGACAGCCTGGTTTTTGAAACTGCCCGCCACGACCGCAGGCCCGAAGGCAGACGCCGGGTTCATGGCCCCTCCGGAGAACGGCCCTGCTGCCAGTGACATGGCTCCAGCCATCAGCCCGATCACCAACGGCCCAACTCCGGCCACCGCTCCTCGCCTCCGGTCACCGGCAGCGTACATTGTGTACACCAAACCAAATGTGAGCAACCCTTAGCATTGATGCTCCAAACCCCGTCATTTCATTAACGATTGTAAATGTTGGAATCCGCTGCAAAATTATACATGTTCAACCAATCAAATACGAATCAAAGCGTGAATTATCTTAAGGAGTGCGATTTAAGTCCAGTTGTTACTTGTGAAACAGTGGTGGCTTTTAACAGGAGGGAAGCCATAACAGAGGCCAGCAATTGAGAAGTCCAGTAGAACATGGCAGTGGGTAAACTGATGTGGCCGCCGACGGTCATTGCGAACGTGACGGCCGGGTTAACGTGTCCACCAGAAATATAAACTGTGGAGGACAATGCAAACGCATTTGCGATTCCAACTATTGCAAGACTTGATGAATCGGCTCTGGCCTTGGTCACAAATTTCTCTACCCACAACGACACCCAGATCACGAAAACCAAAAAAGAAATAAAAGGAAGGATTATAATAGAATTTATACTAGAAACTTACGAGAAGCCATAGAGGACCCAACGACGGCTAGGACATAAAAGAAAGTGGAGATGAACTCTGCTAAATAGGAGCTAAGGGCGTTGGCAGAGACAGATTGGCGGAAGTGGGCAGAGAGTGGAGCCATTTCGCAAATTGACATGCCCAATTTAATGAACTCGAAGAACCGTTAATTTCTGCAGGGTAGAGTTATTGTGTTTGACAACTATGGCGAAATTCGGATGTCGAACTCGAAGTAACCGCCCACTAAACTCTAGTTAACCACGTCACACTGCGGTTGTCTTGTTTCTGGTTTCCGATTTGTCCAATTGGCCACTGAAATAAACCTCATTTTGCGTTTACGTCCTCGAGTTAGAAAACGTTTATTTCGATAAATTTCTTCGTTTCGATTGGAACTGATGCCTCGTGGCCATACCTTTGGAAGAATGTAGATCGATTTAAGATGATAACAGCCAAAAGCTTGATGAGTACAGATAGTAAAATATAAATTCTAACTCTATTCTCCTGATACCTGAAAGGAAAATGTTGCAACTACTAATAAAGACAACCTGAAATTTGTTAAGCCTTAGGATTTGTGCTGACTGACCGGACTTGGGTCTTGAAGAGAAGAAAACAGAGGTTGTCGACGGAGAAATAGAGGAAACCGCCGGTGGCGTGCGTCACGAAAGACCCAAAACTCTTGCCCACAACACAATGCCACGCCGGTCCGTACACAGTATCGAATTCCTGCAACCAATCCATCTCTTCATCAGCGGCCCAACGGAAAAATTAGAAAAGACGACAGCTTCTATATACAAGTACCTTCTTGAGAGACATCGCCAGCTTCGTGGGGCTCATTCTTTGCGATTTATGAGTATCCGAACCGAGGGCTTCTCGGGCAAGGCGGATAGCTCGCTCTATCATGAATGGGAGCATGTCGGCGGACCTCAGCCGCACGTTGAGCTTCGCGGCTGTTTCCGACAGTTTCAGCTCGCCGAGTGGAGGCAGAGGCGCCGGCGTTCTTCTGGGCGCGCGAGGTGCAGCTCCTCTGCTATTGGCAGATTGGCCATTGCTAGGCCTTCGCATCTCTAGTTCTGGCTTCTCCATATTCAGGCATTCACAAGAGCGGAACTGAAGAGATGAAGTGAGAGAAAGGTATTTGAATCGGAACTTTGACTGGTCTCTGCTGCTCGCTTCTCATTCACACAAAAGAAAGAAATATATGTACAGCTTATTTTATTTTAAATTTTTCAAATGGATAAAATACAGTACAAGCCCTCCAACTCCGTTGACTAGGACACTTTGCCCCTTAAACTTCATCTTGGAGCAACTCAGCACCTGAACTTCATTAAAACCCCTCGATTACGTGGACACCTCACATGACACCAATTAAACAGACGACATCCTTCTCTATTCGTTCAACAACAAAAGTTAATAGAGTCTGCCAGTGCAGATCCACTCATCTTACAAAATTGAGGATATTGAGACTACAAAGCCCTAAATTAAATGTGAAAGATTAGGAGTTTGAGAGAAATGTATCGAGGTCGTAGAGAAGAACAATGAGAACATCGTTGCCAAGTGCTTCGAGGTCACTAGAGCCCTTAGGCATGGAAGCTCACTGGGATTATTATGGATGCCATTTTGAAATGAAAGGTTTCAAGGGCTTGGAATGAAATCTAATTTATGTTTGACTTAGGGCAAATTTTGTTTTTATTTATTATTCTTGATGAAGAGCAAGTTTGGCAAAGAGCAAAGTTGCAAAGTTTCAAGTTCCAACAATGTTTCTTGGTGATTGGTTTCTGTTTTCAAAAGAGAGAGTAAGGCAAGATTGTTTATTGGATATCATTGCTAATTGTTTGAGGATATCATTGGATCTTTTAATTTTTTAAGGTTTTGGAGATCCAAAATACGCAATTTCTCTCAATAGATTTTGCAATGGAATCCTTTTTAACTTTTGTTGATAAGCAAATGAAGGGGGATGCTGACTATTTAATTGGCATCATGTGAGAGACACATATAGTCAAGGCTGACTAAACCATTTAACAAAATTTAATGGCTGAGTTGTCCCAAGTTGAAATTCAAGGAAAAAAATGTCCTAGTCAATCAAATTAAAGGGCTTTTGCTATATGGTGGCCTTTTGAAATCTTTTATTGTTTTTCATCTTTATCTTATTTTTGGTTCTTTTTAGTTGGTGCTCCAGTTGTTTCAGATCAGTTGACTGAAACGAACAAATCGTAAGAAATTAAAGAAATTAAAAGTAAAAAATAGGACAAGCTATGCCTTTAACCCTGTCACCTGGTAAATTACATCCGTTATCCCCAACCTTTAGTTGTTGTCTCACTTCTAACCCTAACATTCACTTTGTTCATTCGATATCCCTAACCTCAATAAAACGTTTCAATTTGGCCCCATTTTGGATGGAAATAGTTATCTCAGACGGAAAAAGCCACGTCAGTAGATTACTCATAGGAAAAATGCTTGTTTTAACCCTTGTAAAAATCCCCCTTTGTCAAAATAGCCTTAAAACTTTTAAATCTAACAAAAATTCAAGCAAACCTCTCTTATCTCTCATCCCTATCCGGCGGCGCCATCTTCGGCCTCTCATCCAAGGGATTGAAGATAACATCAACATAGGAGGGAGGCTCAATGCAAGAGCTGTTGTCAGAACCGTTACGGTCTCGGTACACAAACGGCGCAAGGAGTGGATGAGAATTGACAGGTGTAACGATGATCGGCAGTGAGAATGGATGATGTGAGGCATCCGCGAACGACAAAATGGCATTCTGGTAATTGGAGCAGGAGTGGTTGCTTTGGTTTCCATTAACGGTGCGATCGGAGGTCTCATTGAGCATGAGGCTCTCCGTTTCCTCACCGGAAGCGTAGAGGTGGGCTTCATCGAAGCCCTGGTTCTCAGAGCCCATCATCTTGAACCCAATTGAAATCAATCGAGAGACTAAGAGTTGAATAAAATCAAGAGGAAGTCGAATCGGAGGCAATGATGGAGGGGAAGAAGCGTGGATGGGTGAGCGACGGCGGAAAGGGAAGCTAAATCAAGAGGAAGCCGAATCGCAGGCCGGAGATGGGAGGACAGGGCGGAAAGGGAGGCCGGAGATGGCACCGCTGGAGAGGGAGGAGAGGTAGAAAATGTTTACCTGAATTTTTGTTAGCTTTAAAAGTTTTAAGGCTTTTTTGGCAAAAGGGATATTTTTAAGGGTTAAAACAAGCATTTTTCCCATGAGTAATCTGCTGAGGTGGCTTTTTCCGTCTGAGAAAACTATTTCCGTCCAAAACGGGACCAAAATGAAACGTTTTATTGAGGGTAGAGATATGGAATGAACAAAGTGAAGGTTAGGGTTAAAAGTGACAATAATTAAAAGTTGGGGGTAGCGGGTGCAATTTACCCCCTATCACCAGACCAACTCGTCCAAGACTTAGTACTTGGTAAATCCAAGTCCTTCAACTTTGCAAAACCAACTAGTTTTGGTTCATAAAGCAGATGTCCTGATTAAAAAATAAATAGAAAAAGTCACTAATATATTTTTTATTTTATCAAAATATGATTTCTTAGTTTAAAAAGGGGTTTAAACAGGCCACCTCCTCCCTCAGGTAGTCGGATTAAGGCTAATTCTCCTTCACAATTGGACAAGAACCACCAACATTGCCACAATTTATCCTATGATGTCGTTGCACTTCCTCCTAAAGTGTCACGTTGGCAATTGGATCAAGCCTAAGTCATGGACACCCAATTGCCATGAAGCCCGTTTTGTCATGTGGCACAATTGTCGCTCCTCTTCTGCTTCCACACATGGCATGGGTAGCATAGTCAATGAAATCAGCATACGGGCTTTGGAGAAGCAACATCAACAACCTTAACCTGGTTTTGAGGAGCTCCGGTGGCATGAATGGCAATTGTGCCTCAAGTGATGGACTTAATGGAAATGAGTTGTCCACAACTAGGGCTCTCCTCAAATGGTGGCACAACTCTTCAAAAGAAACAAAAGAAAGTGCGGTGATGTCTGAAAGTAAATTGAGGTGGCAGCAGCTGCCATTGTCAAGCAGCCGAAGAGCATCACACTTGATCAAAGAGAGGAGATAGTACATTTTAACATTTTTTGAGCTAAGGTGGCGTACTCATTTGTGATTTTATCATCACGGCATATGATTGTATGGACTAACTTATAAGTTATATAAAATTCACATATAAAATTTAAGGACTTAAGTACTGGGTTTGTGACCAACTTGCACGAGCTAGTTAAGTTCAGGTACAAAAACGTTCAGTTTGGCCGGGGAAAAAAAAAGAAACGATCAGAGACGCACGCAAACGATCGAGGCGAAGGGGGAGAGAATCGAGAGATGGGGAGGAGGAGGAGGAGGCAATAGATATGATTAGATACGTGTGCAAAAGTAGGGCCCTACACCTAGGTGAACTAGGCACGTACTCCATGTGCCAGCATTCTTCTAGCATCTCGAGAAATGTGACCAATTATTTACTGGGAAAAATTTTATAAATCCCAGTTTTAACTTGAACTACATTTGTTCCTTTGAATTTTTAAAACCTTACGCATTAGCCCCTGAATGTTCATGAATGTCAGTTAAGTGCTAAGCCAATTAGCCAAAGCCAAATCCGGCTTTTTCATTTTGTCTACTCCTGATAGAAACCTTGACTCCTATACTTTCATTTCACTCTTAACGAACCAGCCATTTTCCTCAACTAGCAAATCTTTTTTTTTTTTTCATATTCTTTCACCTTCAACATTTTGGGAACTTCACGAAAAAACTCTACTTTATCAACCTAATTCCATTTGGTTCTAGTCTTAATGAAGCCAATCCCGTCATCACCGTAGTCCCTTCAACGATCAAATCCAACTTCAATATCACATTTTTGGATTCCTCAATTATTAGCAATAACCTCATTATACTTTCTTCTCCTTTTGTTGTTTCTCTGGCTTAATGCTTTGTTCAGCATCCTTGCCACTCCCTTCATTTCTCCTAATTAATTTGTAACAGTAACGCTACTTCACTCTCCTTATTTCATTGATACAAAATTCTCATCATACTTGGTATTAACATCTCATCCCTATTATCACAGCATTCAAAATCCAAGTTGCCCAGCTCAAGGAAGGATGGTTGTGCAGCCAATCAATTGAGGTCAATCCCATCTAGGGAGAGTTACCCTTTCCCCCTTCAATCCCAACCCTAGCATATGGCGCAAGCTAGTCTTGCTACTCTGCTCGATTTTTTCTAGTTACTAATATACCAATTCTTTTGTCTAAATTATGCATTTACTTTTTAATACTCAATTAATTTGCACATTTATTAAAGCAATAGATTTTGAGAATTTCTGACTTTTAAAATATTTTTTGTAAAAATAAGTATAAATATTTCCAGTGGGTAGGATATCTAAAACAATACAAAACATTAATTACCATTTGGTTAAAAAAATTACTTAATTAATGATATAATGATACTTAATCAATAATGTGCTTAGTTAATATATTATTTTTATTATATGTTGCTAAAAATTTATATAATGTGTAAAGTTCTTTCATTTTTGAGAATTAAGTTTCAAATTAAAGTAAAATTAGCTAAAATATATTGGTCCTAAAAGATGATGCTTTTTCTACTTAAACTAATTGAAGAATGAATAAGATGTTAAAATGTAAATATTAATATTAACCATAAACATGGAAATATATTATAGATTTAGAAATTATTATGAATTTATAAATATAGATATTATTCAAAAATAGAAAATTTTCAATGAATAAATTTTATATTCACCAAAAAAATTGATTAGAGGTAGAATGAGAAGAACGTCGTGCTTGATTTGCAAGAATTGAAACATTATTAGGCAGTCGAAACATTTGAACTCATTTGCATAACAAACGGTGATAGATGTACTATTAGGCAGCCAAAATCTAAATTTTCCAAAATAAAATTGGGAAGTGTATGTTATATACCAAATCTCGAGGCTTTTTAAAGTTTTTCCATTATTTACGAACTAAAGTTGCTCAAAGAGGAAGTCTGTAATTAGCGATGGAGATGGCGAGAGCCTAGCACCCTCCAGAATTTTTAAAAATTTGCTTTATTGCACGATAATGATTGGACTCGAAAAACCTATTAATTGTATTATAATGATATATTTTTTTTGTTTCCTTACTCCTCAATTTGTATGTGCAGAGAAATTACCACCAAACATTATTTGAGACCATAAAATGGTTTTAATTAGCAGACTAATTTAACATTCAATTTTTACTTGGTTGATATGAGAAACATGAAAGAGTCTAGGATGCATCTGTTATTTGTGCGTTTTACGGGATAAGATTTCAATTATACTTTTCTAGAAATAAAAAATATCTCGCATGTCTCCCCTTTCCCTTAATTCTCTGCGATGGCGGGGGGAAGACGAGACAGATTCTTCTCCTCCTCTCTGTGATTTACAATAGCGGCAGATCTCGGATGAAAAGAAGCGAGGATGGATTGCAGAGGGGTTGTCTCTCCAATCAATAGGGACGCTGGGAAACACACGATGAGGACGAGGCGGGACGATGGGTGGTTGTGACTGTAGTGGGAGTGTCTTTCTGCACTCACGCTACGATTTCATTTAGAAACAGATAAATAAAGTTTCGATCAAACTTTCTTTTCATCCTTCATATTTTTGTTTTTTATTTTTCTAATGAATCCCTAATGTTTTTAGATACGCATATTAGCACAAACAAAAATAATACGTAATTGAAAAGTTATATGTATATCAAAATAAAGTAAGAACAACCTTGATATTCAAGTATAACATTTAAAATACTTAACGACAATCATATAAACATATAATTACAGGTGTACAAAAGAATTTTTACTTATACATTGGATTCACATATTAAAATTTAAACAATTGAAATTGTACAAATGATTGAATACTTCTGTAATGTATATTTGATCTTGTTTATATATATGTGTCATATGATTTATATATATCCATCATTTTCTTTATACATCAAATTTTATACATATCTGTTATTCAATTTGTATATATCTCAAATTTGGATGAAAAATATGATTTGATGTATTCACACCTAATTTTTTGTGGGTGGTTGAACTTATATATATAATATTAAATATATTGGTAATATATATGCGTTCTTATTTGTACATATATTATACATTATTCATATAAATCCATAATTTTCTTTATATGTCTGATTTATATACATCTTCAATTTTAGGGGACACATAATTTGATGTGTTTACACTTATTTTATGCTATGAATGATAGTATTAAAATTCAAATATATATATAAAGATGAAACGAAGAGTGCACGTTAAACTAAAAACACAGGAGAAGAGCTTCCTGACATTCAATATTTGTTAGTTCATTTACATTTTTACGCAACTTCTATGCCAGGATTTATTGTTACTACTGCTGTAATCATAACTTGTTGAAAATTTACTGAGTTCATAAGCATAACCCAAAAAAATATTATAAAAAAAAAAAAGAATCATTATCTTCCTTATTTTAAAACAATATGCTATTGCCATTTCTCCACTTTGCATAATTATCAATTACTATCATTCTTGTCGCTGAACAAGCAGTAACGTTCTTTCAATACAGCCGGTTAAAAAATTACTCGATTATATGCGCCCAGTTCTGTGTCAGTATGTATGGTCAGAGAGGTTGCACCTCCAAATTGGTGCCATTTGTAGAAGCTGGAGCCGAGACGTTGTTTGCATTGCTGCCAGCGCTCATCTGTTGAACCGAAGGAGGGTTAACGATGGTCATCGGCATCACATAATCATCTGATAGACGCCCCTTCATCTCTCTGTGTTCTTGGCACAAGGCACACCAGTGCAAGCAGCAGTGCACCACGCATGGGTCACAAGGTGAGTTCTGCACTTTGCACAATCTCACTGATTAACTGCAAACTACTAAGCTAGATGAAACAATTTTGCTAGCATTTTCTTCTGTAAGGCAAAATCATTGGATTTCTCACAGTTCTGCGCAAAAATAAATATGTGACGATTTTAAGCTCATGGCTGGGAAGGAATTGTATTTGAACCAAGCACCCGAGTCAAGAAAGGTTTTTACACAAAAGATGTACAAAAACATAGCAAGGCAAGCTATACTTCGCCTCAGTCATATGCACATAATATCAGATTTGATGTGCCAAAAGGTTGGTCTTAATGTAGTAAGACCTAGAGTACCAATCTGGGAATTTTTTTTGATACAAAAGCGAGTGACATTTGAGCAAGTAACCCACCTCATCAGATAAAACAAAAAAACTTAAATAAGGTTAAAATATTTATTTTAAGATTGTCCAATTCACTGGAATTCATGTGTATACAGAACTATTGCATGTTGGTAGTGCTGGAACTGAACTGGAAAATAGGTGCAATCTTATCTTGTCAATCACCAAGGATTGGCAGGACACAATTACCTTGAGATGATACTTTTCCTGTATGGATTGCCTAACCAGACCAGTTCGTATGCCACAGATCCACCAAGCAAACAACAAAGCCTCACCTATGAGAAATGATGTGCCAGGGTCAACACCGTGGAACATTGCTGTTGCTGCAGCCAATGCTATCCCGCCTTCCACAACAATTGCATGACAGATGCATGGTCCAGTCCAAGGCGTACTTCCTCCCAACTTTTCATAGTTACGCCCAAAAAGAACACATGGACAAAATAATCCTGTCCAGCCTGAGAATAAATCCAACATACCAAACGACTAAGCATGTACTGAACCCAACAAATGCACACTACAACCAGGTTGCAGTGATATTCAGGACATTACGTATAGCAGGGTGATGCAGAAGAAAAACCTGGTTTAAATAGATATATCAAGGTCAACAATAAACGAAAAAGAATCGTGGAGGCAAAGACAGCGTTGAAGTTAACACTAGAAAAATACAAACAAGCACCTGCCTCAACCTAAATTTTGAGCTAAAACATTTGGAAAGAAAAGGGATCTATCGAAAATTTGTGGAGAAGAATTGGAAAAGAGAACAAGTTATATGCTTCAAGTTCAAACCACTCACTGAATTATAAAAGGCACATCTAGCAAATCACTAGTACAAAATGCATAGGTAAGGCATAGGCCTTACAACTTTCTGGATCTTCAGCACAGCCAAAAATTCCGGTTGTCCAAGGTTCATCCGCCGGCGGTGAATAGCCTTCAGGTAAAGGCTGACCGCATTCGCTGCATTTATGAACTTTCAGCTGCACGAACAATTGCGATGAATTAGCATAGAAATCAACTTGGATCCATCTGAGGTTAAAATACGCCTTCTACTTAATAAATTGCAGCACCAATGCGATGCTAACCTACAAACTGAAGCTTAATACTGAAGTATTTTTGGACTCTCTGATACAAGACATAAGAACACAGGAAGAATCCTTTGTATTCCACAGAAAATATGAAGATGTGTGCCAGCATCCTCAACTTATACTGAACAAATTCAAACATCATAATGTAATTCTCTTGGAGACCTACAGAGCAGAAAACTTTTGCGTTTCGAGCTAATCTAATAGGTGATATGGAGCCTAAATTAAATAAACAGATCCTCCAAAACGTAATACGAATTTGGCTTGTGACTCTCGCTGATCGAGCATATAAACTTCGACAACTAGCTACCATCGCAAATGAAGCGAGAAACCAGAGCGCAATCCGAAGATCAGTAGATTCGAAATTCACTAAGACAGCCGAATCGAAAGCCATATCTTTGTCCGAATTCGAGGAACATTATGCTAAAGGATCAGGAAAATAAAAAAGCGAGAAATGAAAAAACTAAAATAGAATAAGCAGCAGGGAATCGAGAGAAGGAGATAGGAACCTGAGGAACTTCAATAGGCTGATTAAGCTCACCGGGCTTAATATCCTCCACGGGAGCCGCCTGATGTTTCTTCAGCTTCACATATTTGGACGACAACTGCGGATCCGCCATCTGATCAAATAAAATCGTCGGACGTTTCTTTCTCAAGGAACGAGATAATTAAAGAGGCGGAAAGAAGAAACCGAAGGTTCCGAGTTTCTTACACTAGCCAATGTGCAGCTATCGAAATCTGTAGCAAGTGAAAGATCCGGGAATGAGTCAGAGAAAGAAGAAGGTGAAACGAGTCTACGGTTTTTCTTCTATTCAAGTATTTGTATGCAATCGGCCCGCGTTTTCTTAGTCGGCAAGCACACACTTATCCCGTAACGAAGCCTTTTAAGCTGCCCTTTGGTCTAAAACGGCCATATTCACGATAAAACCTGAAACGACCAGTACCGCACCCAATGGGCGATGAAACTGAGGTATGCCCATGGGCATGTCGGCCAATGACAATTTGATGAAGTTTTTATTTCTGTATTTCTTTTTAACCTTTTACCGGTACGACATTTGTTTTCCTTGCAAAATTCAGCCAGCAATAGACGCCCTCCGCTAGAAGTTAAAACCTCATAGGCTGTGTTATTGCCCCAAGCACAAACATTAATCATTAATATTTATACTATTTACTCCCTTAACTTGTCCCATAATACACACACACACATATACATATAGAGAGAGATTGTTTAATTATGGATGTTATATTATATGTATGTGAAGAATATTTCTCCAAAATCATTCTTGTAACGTATCATAATTGTAACAATATGTATTTATAGGCTTTGTACAATCAACATTTATAAATCAATTCTAAAATATATCTCTAGTTAACAATCACCACGGTAATTCCTGACATAGAGTGTACCCACACATGCATCATCAAATCCTTTATTTTAAAACTATGTTACATGCATTTAAAACCAGTCTGCGTCGTCATAAGTTCATATGCGCAAAATTTAAGCACATGGCTACACTTTTGTTTTCCATTATTTCCCGGCATAATATTCGAAAAGGAAAGGGGAGGAAAAAGCTGGGCACACATTTTTAACATTTCCTCGGAATTGGCAGCAGGTCCAAGTCGAAGTCCCGAGAGGAAGCAAAATCAATTGGAAAAACCCAAAAAAAAAAAAAAAAAAAAAGAAACATTAAACGGCGTAGGGTGCACTCTTCTATACGGAGGATCGGTGAGAAGGTGGAGTCATGTCAACTGGAGGCTCAGGAATTGCAATTGCATGCAATTGAGGCCGAATCTTTTTCTGTTTTACAATTGACAGCCTCAAACTTAAGCCTCCCTTGCTCCCTCTCGGCCCAAGCCCATCCCTTGTTTGCCCGAATTCCCGGCTACAATGCCCGCCTGAACCCACGAAGTCGTTGCTTGTTTGCCAGATAACCCCCAGTCATCACTGTAGCCACTTCCTTTCTCCCCCCACCCTCCGTCTCTCTCTCATCCTCTGCTTGAGAATGGAAGAAGCAGACAACGTCAGGAGGCTGTGCGATGGGCTGGAAGAGACGATTGCTTGGTAAATAAGCAATGCTCAATTCTCCATTGTTTGTGCACCGTTAGTTGTACGAAATTAATCAGTAAATTCCTTTTTTTTTTCCAGGAAATCGACCACTGTAGATTTTTGAAAAGAAATTTATCAGTGGGTTGCCATTTTTACATGTATCTTTTAGTGTGTTAGTATTTTTTTTTTGTTGCTTTTTAAGGGATGAAAAAATGTTTACGGGAGAGCTTCCAGGTTTTAAATTGCAGGAGGAAAGTGGTGTAACTGTACGCGAATGTTTTAGTTTGTTAATTGGGTAAAATCCAAATTTGGTCCCCTAACTTTAAAGGTCGCCCTAATGTGGTCCCTTAACTCAAAAAGTGACTATTAAAGTCCCATAACTCAACTCACCTATCCTATTTTAGTCCCTACCGTCAGTTCAGGCGTTATTTCAGACGAAAATTGCCTACGTGGCACGTAAACTGCCACATGGCATCCTATTTTATGGTAATAAGTGATGAGACTGAAAGAATAATAAACTTTAGGTTATATTTGACACAACAAATAATTTCAGGGACTTAAAAAGTTGATAACCCTAATTTCATCTTCTTTCCCAACTCTCACCGTCCGCCGCCGATCAGTTCCTCATTTTGGCCGTCAATCTCCAGGTCCCCGGAAAGGATCACCACAGCGCAGTCTTCTACTTCGCCACCGAGGAACCGATTCCTGCCGGTTCGTTTCTCCATTGGTTTGTTCACAGCAACGACGCGTTCCAGAACCAGCGCTTCAAGATTGTAAACCGGATCGTGAAAGGTCCATGGATCGTGAAGAAGGCGGTGATTTGCTGGAATCCCACCGTTTTCGCCCGCGATTTGCTTCCCAAATACTTCAAGCACAACATTTTCTCCAGCTTCGTCCACCAACTCAATACCTACGTACGCCAGTTTCAATTACTTGTTTGATTCTTTCCGTTTTCACCCGGATATGCTTCGGATCTTTGATTTCGGTGCCTTTTGCCCTTGAATTTGCAGGGATTCAGAAAATTGGTTCCCGATCGGTGGGAATTTTCCAACGAGTGTTTCCGAAGAGGTGAAAAGAAACTCCTTTGCGAAATCCAACGGCGGAAGGTATTGACTTCCGTGGCGGCGTCAACGGTGCCTCCGATGATTATGTCAGCAATACCTTTTGGGAAGCCGATTATATCTCCTTCCAATTCAAGAGAAGAGCGGTGAGGGATTCCAGACGATGAAGTTACCGGAGAAGTTGATCGGGGCGGTGAGGGTTTGCCAAATGGAGATGTCGTCTGGTTCGCTTCCGCTGGCAAAGATTTGGGGAAGAAGACGGATTGTTGGCTAATATACATTTAAGTTCCTAAGGTTATTAGTTTGGGTCAATTCTAACATAAATTTTTGTATTCTTCAAATGTAGTCATTTATTGCCATAAAATAAGATGCCATGTGGCAGTTTAGATGCCATGTGGCAGTTTAGGTGCCATGTAGGCAATTTCCCTCTGAAATAACGCCTAAACTGAAGGTAGGGACCAAAATAGGACACTTAAGTTGAGTTAGGGGACTTTAAGAGCCACTTTTTGAGTTAAGGGACCACATTAGGACGATCCTTAAAGTTAGGGGACTACATATGGATTTTACCCTTTGTTAATTGGACATGTCTTCGAGATCACTCGCTCTATTTAGATGTAACAGTATTTTTTTTCTTTTAAATTTTATATTTTTTTAATATTTAAAGTATCTACAACAGTTTTCCTATAATTTCTTTAAATTAGAAAGCTAAAAATTAAGATCTCCATAATTTTTCAATTCCAATTCCAATAGTTTTTCTATTTTGTAGAATCTTACATTTATTATACAACAATTAAATGTTATACATTTAAAACAAATTCAAATTAATAATAGTTTAATAATTAAAATAATTAACTATTATATATTTAAAACAAGAAAACTTTGCAAAAGGCCCCTGATGTTTGGCCAAACCTACACCTACCCCCTATTTTGTAAAACCTACACTTTGGCCCTACGAATGTCACATCCTTTATCTTGTCTTTTATGCTAGTGGACCTAATGCCTTGATTGCCTAGCAAGATTTACAAATTGTGTAAACCAACCACAATTTTCATCTTATGCTACCTCAAATCCATTTTCCCCAAAATGTATGATATACTTCTAATAAATTTTATGTTTTTAAATAATTTATATATTTACAAGTTCACTAATAATTTCTAAATCTATAACATATTTTAATGTTTATAAACAAAGTTCATGCTTATGTTTATCATTTAACATCACTTAAAGAAGTGTCATCTTTTAGGATAAATATATTTTTAGCTAATTTCATTTTATTTTGAAAACTAGTTCTCACCATATGAAATAAATGTACACATTTTATAATTTTTAGCAACACTTAATGGACGATCATGCTTTTTTTATTTTATTTATCTATGACTAGATCATTTTATTTTCTATTCTTTGTCTTTGTAAATTACCATATTGATTTATGCATCAATTTCTTGAATGGGAAAAAAATCATATGAACAAATTTCCTAGTTTGTGTTAGTTTCATGTTGTTTTCTAATTGAATCTCTTAGTTACAGATCAATCACCAGATAAGAGAAAGAGGGAGAGAGAGATTTATTATTTGAAATAACATTGAATAAAACTAATAATAAATCCACATAGTAAAAGATAAATATATGGAAGCAAGATTTTTTTTTCTTTCAAAATTTGTTGTAATTACTAGTATCACTAATTAAGCTGATTAGTTCATGTTATACTTCCTTTATTTGTCACCATCTGCCAATTAGAGCCTCACATGCTTCCACCCAAATACCTAGCTTAATGAGATATCATATAGTTTAGTTCATATAAAAAATATTCAATTTAAAAATCCATCAAATTAGTGACAACAGATACATCAAATTAGTTAAAATATGTTTTGTCCTAAAAAATGAAACTTCTCCATTTGAATTAATTAAAAAATGAATAAGATGTTAAAAAGTAAGTTAATAGTAAACTTGGTTTATAAACATGGAAATATATTATGGATTTAGAAATTAATAGTAAATTTATAAATGTAGAAACTATTCAGGAATGAAAAAATTAATAGAAATATATCATACTTTAGGGAAAATGGATTGGAGGTGGCATGAGATGAATATTGTGGTTGATTTACATAAATTGAAAATCTTGTTGGTTAATCAGGACATTTGGCCTACTAGTATATTAGACAAGCTAACAGATGTGACGGTTTGAGAGAGAAAATTGTAGAATTTTTAAAATAGAGGAAAGCAAGTGTAGGTTAGGGAAAATGTCAAGGGGGTTTTTGTAAATTTCCCTTAAAACAATAATATTGAGGATAAGTGAGAAAAGTCAGAAAGTGGACAGAAAAAAGAGCCAAAAAATAAACTGTGAGGAGAGATAAGGAAGAATAATAAATTTTAGAGTTTTTATAGATATAGGGAATTAACTTTTCATTTTCATCTCGTTCTATATTTTAGAGAATGCGATGAGGAAGTTATTTGAGTGAAAAAAAGTGCTCAAAGCTTCTCTACAATAGAGAAAATATACAAAATAAAGAAACTGTTGGAAATGCTCTTAAGAGATGTTTGACTTTACTGACAGGTGTGCCTTATAATTTTTAATCACTTTTTAACTATTTTAAATTGAGTTTGGTTATGTACATACTCTCTCTATTTCATAAAAAAAATGCATTTTTTTTTCTACGGGTATTAAGATGTGTGTAATTTATGATATTCTTTTTCAATTTTTGCCCATGAAACTAAAAATAAGAAATTTCTTTTTTGTGTGGAGAGAGTTTAGATAATGATTAAAAAAAATATATTCCTTTTAGGGTTTTGTGTTGTGAGAGTTTAAATGAAGATTAGAAAAAAAAAACCTTTTTGGATTTTGTATAATGATTTTAAATTAAGGGTGAGCATTATTCGAACAAAATAGAAAAAACTGAAAAGATAGATTATATTTAGATAAAATGGTTCGGGTTTTTTTCTAGTTCAGATCAAAACTGAATTTCATATTTTGTTATTGATTCGGTTATTAGATCATACACTTAAAATCAAATAAACCAAATATTAATAAATATTTTATCATTATCCTTAATAACCCTATGTACATAAAATTATTTTCTACTAATTTTTACCATTACCAATATTGACCCTACATATATAAAATTATTTTCTACTAATTTTGGACAATATATTGTCTATCTTTCTCTAATTATAGGTATGAGAGGTAAAAATTTTAATATGTATTTTTTTTTTCCATTTACTATGTATATAGGTCTTAGAAAGAGAACCAAATAAACCAAACCTTATAGACCGAAATATAAATCAGACTGTTCGGATCAGTTCTAATATATAATTCAGACACACTTTATAAAAACTAAAAATCAATTAGATCATTATGTTTGAATTGATTTCAAACCAAATCAACCAAATACATGCCCTTAGTTTAAATTAGTATAGTAAGATAAATTGAATATTAAAAAGTTCATAAAAATAGAAGCTTTGTTCTTTTTGAAATGATCCAAAAATGAATACCCTTCACTATTTTTTTGATGGAGGGAGTATATAAAAACCATAAGTATATAATTTTGAATACAAATAGTAATTTCTAGATAATATTTTTCAAAATATTTTCAATAATAAATTAATATAATAAAAAACATAAAACTTAATTTAAAAAATAAAAACGCTATAATTTAAAAAATAAAAAAGGGCAAACGTATGAAAGGGACTAGTATCAAAGATCAGATGCAATAGCATCAGAAACCACAATCGGGCAATGAGAACAATTCGAAAATTTTTAGTTCCCCAGGCAACTGGAACTTGATTTAGTTGAAAGATTTGAGTTCCTTCGGCAATAGGAGCTTGATTTAATTGAAACATTTGAGTTCCTTATGCAATTGGAACTCGATTGATAATTGAAAGATTCGAGTCCCTTAGGCATTTGGAACTTGAGCCCGTTAGCCTTTTTAAGATTAAGGCCCAAAAGTATCATACAGTTTTTTAGGTCCAGCTAGACCAGTAATTTGAGTCATGAACTCCCAAGTCCATTACTTTTTTGTGCGCTCCAAGCAGAAGTTTCTGGCGATGCAAAAAAATCTCCGACACAGGTCACTTCCAGAAGCATCTGCTGCTGCTGTGTTCTAGAACAATCTTCTCTCTAGCCCCTTCTTCTCTCTCTTATATAATGCCATGAGTACCTGTCACGCTTGTTGCGGGTATTCGGTATACGAAACGGTTTGTTCCTGAAGTCAATCTGTCATGGCGTCTTCTCTTGGTCTCAAGAAGCTCCTCTTCTCGAGCCTGGTTCCAAGTTCGATCCGCTCGGTACGGCGTACAGCTGCTACCGCCCCAGGCACATCGAGGTTGTTCAACAGCAACGCGGTGCGCGAGTATGACGATGAGGTGGATGAGCGCGGCTCAGGCCTTGAGCGCCACTCAGCAAGCGTCGCCCCTCGCTGCCGCGGCGATTTCTTCTCGGGTAGTTGTCCTCTCGTTCCCGGTCCGCTATTATGTTTTTCTGATGATTAGCAACGTAGGAAGAAGGTTGATTCAATTTTATTATGATTTGTGGATTTGCAGATGTATTTGATCCTTTCTCTCCCAATCGAAGTTTGAGCCACGTTCTGAATCTGATGGACCAATTCATGGAGGACCCCTTCGTCTCAGCCTCACGCGGCATCGGAGCGGGTTTCCGCCGTGGCTGGGACGCGAATGAGACGGATGACGGCCTGCATCTCCGCATTGACATGCCTGGGCTCGGGAAGGAGGACGTGAAGGTGTCTGTGGAGCAGAACACTCTGGTGATCAAAGGGGAAGGGGCAAAAGAGCCGGACGAAGAAGAGAGTGGAAGGAAATACTCAAGCAGGATAGATTTGCCCGAGAAACTATACAAGACGGATGAGATTAAGGCGGAGATGAAGAATGGGGTGCTCAGAGTCTTTGTGCCCAAGGTGAAGGAGCAAGAGAGGAAGGATGTCTTCCATGTCCAAGTCGCGTAATTTTACTTTTGCGAGTTCGTCTTTTTTTTTTTTTTTATTAGATGTGTGCCTGTACTTGTGTAAGGGGAACGTTTTGTTATTATGGCCCGTTAGCGCAAATAAATTTGTGAGTCTTCTTGTTAAGGGCTTTTACGCTAATATTTAATTTCTGAGCTGGTCAAATTTTGGTTTCGTTCCTTCATCATAGCCTCTTTCATGTTAATATTGCTGCGGATTGATATGATTAAGATGATGAAATTGCAGAAAAATTGTAATTTAGCCTTAGCATATTATTAGCGTATAAGAGGGTATATGCGACTTCGATCGATTTTTACGTTTTCGATTACAATTCAACCGTGTGAAATCTGTGGGATGTTTGCTATTTGTTTATGTTAATCATGACTGAAAGTGACTTCCATAACAAGCAAATAGGTGCGCCCGCAGGAAGCCCATTTACAATGGGCTTGACATTGGTCCAGTTTGGCCCTCTCGTTGTGGGTTTAACAATACCAAGACGCTGGAAGGTTTTTTCTTTTTTTTCTTTAAGAGAAATCCTTGAAAAGTCACAACCAACAACAAATCCGACTTCCCTTGGGACGACTACTCACTTCGCTGGAACATCGCCTCTTCATTTCTGCTTCAACATATGGATAAAAATCGGAACTCCTGAAGATTCAAGTAAGAAAATTTTCAATTTTGTCCCAGGCTAAACCCATTCACTACTTCAACCTGACCATTTGTCTAAGTTTGAACATTCTTAGTAGTATTAAAATTAAGCTTCTTACCCTTCTTATTGTGTTTACTTAATACAAACAATGCAATGTGAGACTTATCACTCTTAAGCTTCACTTATTCAGCAATGTACCTGATAATAAAGGCATTGACCGCCTAAGCCTTGTCCTGAGAGTTATAGGTTGTGACAAGAAACCCATATTCCAAAGGAAGGGTATTATGCACTTGATGCACAATACATGCGTCAGGGATGATAATGTTAAGCTCCTTGAGTTTACTCTGATTGTGGACCATCTTAATGATATACTACCTAACACCACTTACTCCGTATGCCTCATAAGGTAAAGTTCCTTTAGGATGGTATCTATCTCCGCATTAGAGGACATTCTATACCTCTGGGACATAACATTAAGGAAATTCATGACTACATTAGTTTCAGAAAGGCCACTAAACAGGTGTTCAGGAATATACCTCTTTATAGACAGATAGCACATGCGGTTTAATTGCTCCTAAGTTGCATAACCCCTATTTTCCTAATCACTACTTGTGACAATAAGATCTACAGGCTTATAATTAGTAATGATGGCCAAATTTACATTTGTCATCTCAAGAGCAAATTCTACATCTTGCTTTTACTTTTTTAAGTTGAAGCCAGTCAACAACTTAAGAGTAACCGAGTTGTTGTTAGCAGAAAAGGTGACTGAAAAGATTAAGCAAACATGAACATCAATAATTTATAAAGTAACCATGATACTTAAAGCCACATATAGTATCCATATTGAGAATTCAAGCACATCACTATGAAAATGCCATTAGGCATAATTCATAATATGTAATCTTAAATTCTCACACATAATGATGATTCAAGGAACTTTTCGTATCTTTACTACTCCATCACTTTTGGGTGTATAGACAACTTAGACAAGTCAATCCTCAATCATATGTCATATGTGCCTCATCTCTAAACTTTATGCATAGTCAACACTTTTAGGCAGAATAACCATGCACTCAATCCAGAGACATTCCTAATCATGTAAGAACAGAATTTCATAAAACCCATCAAATCGACCATTTTGATGGTAACAATTCAATGGAGCCCATAGAACCCTCCCATAACAGGAAATAGTTACCTTCCTAATCAATGACAATTACGGAACTCAATTTCAATTTTCATATGATTTTACTGAATGAAAGAATTAATTCACTTAAATTTCTCTTTAGTCATATGTTGCCATATTTACTCACGTTTGTTGATCCATTTAAAGATTATTTATCATGCATAGTCACTTTAATTTACCTTTACAAGACACCATGACCATATGTGTCCTTTCAATTAAAGTAAATTTGATTTTTATTGCATGAAAATAAATTTTAGTGTGGCTTTAATTAAAGGTTTGGGGTCACTTTTATGAAATCAGTAGATTCAGTTCAGGGTTCATTATGAAAGTTTAGGGACTGAAATACACAAAGGAGAAAAATTTAATGGCCAACAAAAAATTTCAGCAATCATTTAGGACATAAATGAAAAAGAACAAACCTTAAGGCCTAACGTCTCACAAAGGTCAATTTGGAGGACTAATGTCATCATTAATCCAAAACTTAGGGAAAGGCAATCTTAAGTCTTCTTCTCCGATTCGCTTTCTACGACTTTCAACCAGAAAAGAACCCTTTTTAATTCAAACAAATCTCCCGATGATTTAAACCCAAAGTCAAAGGTATATACAATCTCATGCGCCGATTTTAATAAATCCAACAATATCCAATGAGGAGGGTACCAAGAATTAAAACCAAAAAATATACTGCCGCAAACACTTTCTCATCAACGGTCACCGTTTACGGCTGAGCCTCACCAATAAATGTATTTTGAATCATCCTTGATTTATCTCAATCTTATTTTCTTACCAAAACCAAATAATATAAAACAAAGTAAAAACAGAGACATACACGTATTTAATTTCACATGGCACAATCAAAACATGAGTCCGACAGAAAAATGAAAAACTCAATTACATATTTTGAAACACAATTTAATAAAATTTGTATTCTATGATCATGTAAAAATCTCTAATACCACATATTAATTTATTTAGCCTACCAATATCATACATGAGAGTATAGAACACATAAATTAAATTGAAATAAACAAAACATTTGACCTGATTTATGATTCATCAATAAATGCAACGGAAACAAGATTGATGAATGCACATGTTTTTCCTTTATTCCTATCGGTAATTTTTTCAATGGGTGAAATTTTTTTACCTGATCACTTAGCTAAGGGAGGACTTAACACTTTATTTATATAGAAACTTATGAACCTATTCACTATTGACCACATGAATTCTATTGGCCCATATTTAAATAAACTCACATATTTTATCATAACTGGAGTTACTAGCTCGTTTTTAGATCAATTACTGTGTAGACTTTGTATGTTTTATTTGACCAATTTCAGTTCCTAATCCAATTAAATAAAAATACATACAATTAATAAAGTCCACGTATGAAAAAATTTCAACAGATAAATAAGGTAAACTCACAAATATTAGTGATTTATTTGTTATCTAACATTAATTACTAGAGTTGATGCTAGACGGGGTATGTGGTTCACAATTTCAGCAGCGAAATTGCATATAGGACATAACACAATCTTGTTGGATAAAAGGCCTTGGACGGCCCCCCCGACACAAATGTTAAACTTGTGATGTGGGGCACCCATAAGTTCCATCTAGTTGCTTGATTGGCATCCAACAACTGTAGAGTCTCTTGAATGACCGAATTATGCTTTAACGGAAAAGAAGCATCGGTTCCACCTGCACCAATTTGGAAGTTTTCCATCAATTTGAAACACGTCTACTTGTGCCACATCACCACAAATAACTTATTGTTTGATGAACTTTTTACATTTTCTGGTGACGTCCATTGAAATTTTGGGCTCAGACTAAGAAGAGAATAAATAATAGACACACACATTACTAAAAGGGAAAGACCCTTTGGCTCTGCTCTCACTGCGACTGAACTGGAAACGAGAAGTCACGAAATCAAGCTTTGCTTTGCATGTCTTTAATGTCTCGGATGCCAAACTCTGTTTCTACCACGCAGTCTTTTTGGAAAACGGTAATTTATTAGTCATTTATTGGGTAACATTGCAAATTAGATAGCGCTTAGACACCCTAATGTTGGTAGAAACGGTGCCTAGAGCTGTGTAAACGATGTGCATCTCCTTATGTCGTTTTGAAAAGCTATAGTCGGAATTAATCCAAGAGCCAAATTCCAGAAATGGCAGTGGAACAAACTTGGTTTCGGGGAGATTGGAGGAAAGAAAATACGAGGATGTCGTATTTTGAAGTTGTGAACAAAACAAATGCTTAGAGTTTCGGTACGTGTCCAGGAAAAATCCCAATCCCAAGTTACTGTTTGTTTTCCCCAGACAGAAAAGGGCAGTTCACAACTGGATGGCAACATCGAGATAAACCTCAATACTAGTATATTATATGTCCACGTATCGAAGTGTCGACCACAGAGCGGCAGGATATTACTTTTGTTGGTTTGCGGTGAACTTGTGCCCATTTGACGTTTCCCCGCCTTCGCTTTCACAACCGCTTAATGAGTTGGTCCCCCGTATGCTCATTATTCCCCAAAATTTCTTCTCCTTCTTGTGTCTTGTTTTTTTGTTTTTTTTAAAGATTTCTTGTTTGCTAATGATATTCTTCTGTTTACTACAAAATGCATGCTTAGATAAGGTAAACTAATATCTTCTCCCGTATGCTCATTGTTCCCCAAAATTTCTTCTCCTTCTTGTTCTTGTTTTTTTTTTTTAAAGATTTCTTGTTTGCTAATGATATTCTTCTGTTTACTACAAAATGCATGCTTAGATAAGGTAAACTAATATCTATAAAGATATTATTTATAACCTCTTTTTTAAATATTTTCAGCACACACAAAAAAAAAAAAAAAGAAATACTTCTCAAATAGTATAACTTTAGCATGGTTACAATTGCTTGCCTTTCTCATATTTCACCGGTATCTTCAATTCCTAGTAAAAGTTTGGGAGCAGTGAAAAAAAAAGAATTTTGGTCTTCCATTGTGGATTGCTAGATGCTGCACATGCAATTAAGATGTAAAAGTTATCTTAAGTCATTTTGGATTAAGTTATCTTAGATAACTAACTATTAAATATGAAAATGCAAGAGTGATTGGTCACATGTGCCTGTTGTTAATGTGGGATCCATACCAACAAATGTGAGGATGGTCCATTGTGTCATAACCCTATCCCCTAAATAAGGCCCTCAAATATGTTAGAGGTAGTTATGTGGTATATGATATATTAAGGAAGGGTAAACTTCATTTGTGATTCCTAAACTTTTTGTATTGTTATAAACGACTCCCTAACCTTCATTTTATCTTCTTAAAGTCTTTAACTTCTTTGTTTTTGTCCTAGTTGTGTCCTTCTGTCAATTTTACGATTAAAATTAATGGAATCTTGGGGAGAATACCAACTTTGGTCCTTATTTTTTCTTCCTCTCCATCAAAGCACCCTTAAATTAGCAAAATGCACACTTCGTGGATTAAAAAGAAATAAGAAATTCATCCTTGAAACTGTGCTCATGATCCATTGGCGTCACTGTTGGCTCACCCACCTCCTTTGCATATTCATCCCCGGCCCCCCTTTCTTTCACACATCCATTCCTAGAGAAAATCGCAACCTCATCGGTCTCTTCACGACTCTCGTTGGCCATTTTGTCATCAGCAACCTCAAATTGCAGCCCCAAATCCTCACCCAAGACAACAATGATGCAGCCCCTCCCCTAGTTGATCCCCTCTCCAAGGTCTTCGATTCCCATTTCCTTCATTCAATTTCTCAATCACCCTAAATCCTTCCTCATTTACGCTAAAAAAATGTCAACCTTGTTTTATTTTTTCTGCAGACTCGGCTAATCCTAAAATTGGCATTTTGGGTTCTTGTTGACATGGCTAGCAATCGCTACTTTTCAATTCACTTATTTTTAGGTAGTTTTGAGAAGATGACAATAGCAAGTGAGATGGGCCAATGGCCACCGGAACTATACAAATTGAGGCAACAAAGGTTAGGATAGAGTGATGAAAGGAGGCCAATATTGGAGGGATCAGGAGGAGATGGCATCATTAGTAAAGTCAGTTCGTGTAGATCGGACTGCCAATGCGTTCTTTAGGAGAAGACACCTTGTTTGTGCCCATAAGAATGGGCTCATCCACTACGAAACAAAGAGAGAGAATATGTTTATTAACACTCAATTTTATTCAGCTGCTAATTTTTGTTTAGTTCTAGATTAGAAAAAGTAGTTTAGGGACATTTTTGTTTTTATGAGTAATTTGGTCTCTTCTTGGTCAGTTTAGGAAAAAAAAAAAAAAAAGGAGTTTGAGCATGAATTGGGAGTTTTTAGAAAATTTTTAGGTAAAAATGTAAATTTTATAAATTTTTAGGCAAATCCGGCAAGTTTATGAAGTTCTAGGAAAATCTAAAAAATTTTACAAAGTTTTGGGCTCAAATGACAAATTAGGGAATTATTGGGTGAAATTGGAAATTCGGCATAGAATCTGGGGCTGAATCAGCAGGTTAAGAGTTTTTGTGGACCTGGACAACTATTGTAATTAGATTATATCCTAATAGATTTAAATCTCTTCACATTGGATTTGGGTGAGGTTTAACCTCTCTAATCTTTGTTAATCATGTCCATGCCTTCCCTTGTTACCTTGTATAGAAAAGAGTCACTATTTGAGAGAAATCATGAGGAAAAAAATTCAGAAAATAGCAAAAACTCTAACTTTGGAAAAACTGCAGTCTTGATCCCTGTTTTCTCACAACCCATCACCCCAGAGCCCTAGCTTTGCCTTCCTCCTCCGCCATCCTTGGGACATCGCCCAGGCGTCTCCCCATCGGACGGCCGCCCCCTAGCCATCGTACACGCCTTCTCGCTTGCCGTCTCGCCCCACGCTATTGTCGCTAGGCATCGACACGCACCGACCACTCCATATCAAGGGAGAGAAAGAGAATCACGGCACGCCCGCCGCCCCATCTGTCACGATCCGCCATCACCGACATCATCGACCGCGCTTCACTTGTCCCCCATGGTTGCTTCTGTCACTCCAGCAAAACCTAGGCCGCCGCTTTCTCCATCATCGCCGGAATAGGGAGAATTTGGATCGGACCCGATCACTACCAGCCCTCCAACCCGTTTCAAGATCCAATTGACCTTAGATAGAATTCGCACTTAGACCCTTAATCGTTCTCTTTTGTTCATTCCGGTCTCTAACGTTTTCTATTTTACATTTTAAACACTTACAGGACTTTCTTTTGACCTTTTTGCATACGATTTTCGTTTATTGGTTCAGAGTAGTCAAATATCAATTTGATTAATAACGTCGTACAGAATTACATGCCTAGGCTAGAATTTTAATTTTTGGGCTAATTCAATTTTTTTAATTTTAACTCCTAATTATTGATAATGCATCTCAAATATAAATCCTAGCAAAATTCAATTCCATGGGTTTGATAAAACCCTAGGACAAAATTTAGGATAATAATTAGGAAAAAAATTTTAAGATTTATATCCAGCTGATCCATAGGATCTATGGTTTAGATAATTACTTAAAATTCTTAAAATAATAATAAATTAATTAAATTTCACTATTCATATCCAAATGATCTGATGGGATTTATGATTTGAATTGATAATTAATCTTTAAAAAAAATAAATAAAAATCAAATAAGTTTAGAGATCCATTGATTCGATAAGATCTATAGTTTAGAAACATAAAACTATACACATAATCAGTAAAATCTAATAGTAATTTCTAAAAGTCTATATCCGGGTGGTTTAATAAAATCTATGGTTTGGAAAATTTGTTAAAAATTTGAAAGAAAGCAAAAAAAAAAAAACAAACAAACAATCAAACAAACTAAGATGCCAATTTTTTTGCGTGAGAATAAATTTATTTTAGTAGAACCATACTTCCGAACTCCTTGAACTCTAGTAAATTATTTTATGATGTGCAATTAACCTAGGTATAAATGGATTAGTAGTGATTCCTAAAAACACGTTGCTACAATGTCGGTTAGGGTGAGGCATCAGTGGCGGCAACATTTGTTGGCTTGGGAGAGAGAGGACTGGAGATGAGGAGAGAACGGTGAATGAATAGGTTGAGGAAGGAGGGAGCCATGGGGTCTATTTAGAGATAGCAAGGGAGGGAGAGAAAGGAAGATTGTGGTTGAAGTGGTAAATTTACGAGGTTAAGGGTGATTTAAGTGAGAATAGTGTTGCCATTATTTGTATAAATTCTGTCAAAGTTAATCATGAAAGTGCCGGAAGGGCCATAATTGGGATAAAAATAGAGATATTGTGGACTTTAAGAGGACAAAATGAATATTAAAGACTCATTTAGAATAACGAAAAAAGATTAGGGAACACGGGTGGTTATTACCCTATCAAGAAAAATGGGCAAGGAGGGGTGGAGCGACAAAGATGGAGTCTCTAGCGAGAAATCGCCTGACAAGAATTGTATTTATCCCGTCGAAAAGTGGATCGGTGTCCCAGAATAAGTCACCCAGTATTGTCAGTAGTAGTAGTAATTTTACATGAATATTAACCTCATCTCCTAATGCTAGGCTAGCCACCAACATTCCCGCCTTCTATTCTGTTATTCACTTTACTTTTGGCTATGTACCTCACACATTCCCAAATTATTATTCTCTTTTCTCTTCATGAAAAAAAGAATTAAACAATTTTCTTTTTCGTCTAGGATCATTCATCACACGTCCTATTTTTGGTTAATTGAGACTTTCCGAGTTCTTGCTTTTATTGGATGCCTTACTTTCACAGCCACAATGAAAATAGTCTTAAAATGGCCTAAATTGAAATTCTGACTCGTTCATGAATGAAGAGAAATGGGGTTATTGTTGAAACTTTTGACTTTAGCTACATATACTTTCTTTGTTTTTCTTCTAAACGCTCTCGATTTGAGCACTATTGTTGAGGTACTGAAAAAACGTCCATACCCCTTTTAAATTCTTACTTCTAAGTCCTTATCTTGGTTGCACAAAAAAAAAATGCAGTAACTGGTTTTGCTTACCTTTTCAAGTACTAACTATAATGGCTAAAAAGCACATTTGATCCCTCAACTTTGTTGATTCAATCGAGTTAATCATTTAACTTTGATAAAGCATGATTTAGTCTTTTACCTTTGAGAAATTGATCAAGTTAATCTTCCATTGTATAGCAGGCACCATTTCTTTCTAAACTCACCATTGGCCTATCTCCCTCAGTGTTGTTGGCTTACTTCTCTTACCAACCTCTTTACTCTCATCACCTCTTCTCCAATCGGCCTTTCCTCGTTTTCAATAGGCCATGCCTCCCATCAGCCTCCTATCCAGCACTTCAAGGTCCTTTATAATAGTATCTCCACCCTCATTGAATTGGCACAACAAATAGAAGGCAAAAGCCATCTCCACCCAGTAGCTGGGCCCTTGCAACTCGCTCTCCACTCCTTCCTTCCTTGCCTTCATTAGCCTCAAAATCTACCTTTACATGTGCTTCCATCCCTTGTAGCCACCTGCCCAATTGTTTTCACTGTTGTCGTCATCATCAAGATCTTCTATCTTGCAATAGAATCAGCATCAAAGAGTCCACGACAATTGCCTTTCTCAACCCTTTTACTTTTCATCATCTTCATCTAAATTTAATAGATTTTTCTAATGATTGGGCTAGTTTTTATTCTTCAATGATTGGGGGGATTGCAAAATAGGATCAAAATTTTCATGCAAGATGAAATAGGGGAAAAAATATAGACAAGTTGGAGATATGGTGAAGAGTTAAGGAAAAAGAAATAGGCCGATTGTGGCAAGTATTTGGGAAGAAATAAAGACATGGCAGTGGTGACGGTGGTTGGTGTCCAATTTTTTATATTCACGTTGGAGAAGATGACACCCAGTTCATTTTAACTTAAATCAATTGACTCCAAAATGAGTTATTTTTATTTTTATGTCTTTTTTACTTGGAACTAATTTTAATTAAAAACCAATATTATGTAGCTGTAATAATATATTGAAAATACAATTTTGTAATCTTACTAAATTTTTATAAATTTTTTTAGTTTAAGGTATTGAAAAGGAAAAATTCATAAAAATTTAATAACATCATACAAATTTACTTTCAAATGGATTATGGTATCTACATAATATTAGCTTTCAAATAAAATTGGTTTTAGGCAAAAAAAGATATAAAAATAAAAATAAATCAGTTAATTTAAGTTAAAACGCAATTGACTCTAAGATTCCAGCAAAAGAACTAACTCCATCTTCCTTTCCAGCCCATGAGGGACTCATTCGTTACATTTTTTAAAGTTGAGGGACAAAGTAAGTTAGAGGACTAAGTTGTTATGAGTCAAAGTTTAAGAACTAACTCATGCGTGTTTGTAAAGTTAGGGACAAATAAATGATTTAGGCCAACTATCTGCGGATATTTTAGTAGGTTTAAAATTACCGTTGAGCAACATTTTTGTCTATATTTATGTAGTGCCTTTTTCCTTTGTGCCTGGGAAACCGAGAGAAAGGGCCATCACTTTATAGCTAAAAGGAGTCTTATGTATAGTCACTCCCCTATATCAGCTACTGCCTATCAGTGAAGTGACCTAAATCTAGTGTTACAAACTCCTTTCATTCTTGTCGAACCTCAAATAGAACACACGAGGTTCGCTGTTCTCATAGTTTACTATGTCCTTTAAATCCTCCTTTGTTCTTGTCTTCTTCCTCTTCCTCTTCCCCTTCGTCACCATGCATGCATGTAAAGCTCGCCCTCTCCAGCAAATGTACACGGTAGGTGGCTTATCTTCTTCTTAATTTTTCTAATTAGTTTTTCTAAGTTTATTCAATGATTAAATATATATTCAGGTTTCTGGGAGTAGGATTGAGCTGGGTATGGGTATGGCTCAAGGAGGAAAGAGTGTTCCTCAGGCTCATCATCATCACAAGAAGTCACATGACCAAACAGAAAAAGCAATAGTAGTCTCATCATCATCATCAGGTGCACCTCCAGCAAATATAAAGGAGCAGCAGCTGGTTTCAGTTTCTTGGCATTTTAATGTACGTCCTCCAAATAATATTCATCAAACCATTAATGGGCTTTTCTCTGATTATTCTAAGCCCAGAATGCGCCCTCCCTCTCACAATTAACCACCTAGCTAGCTAGTAATATTACTTCTACTTAATTAGCAACTTTTGTTACTTGCTCACTACTCTTGGAGTTGCCTTGCCTTGACCGACGAGTAATTACTCAATTATTTCATACATACAAATTATCTAATGGCCGGTCTGTTCCGAGTTCCATCCCCTTCGTGGTAGATGATAAATTTGTCTTGTTGTTTATATTATTGTATGCCTCCTACTTATTGACTGATGAAATGGGTGGACCAATTGGAAGAAGTAAAATTTGTAAGTACTCGATCTCGTCACATGGGTTTGCTTTAGGGCAACAAGAATAATAGTGTTAAATTGTAATCGTACGATTAATATACCAACCCTTTTTTCAGATCATTCAAACCCAAGTACTTCCACTTACATGTGATCTGATTCATATTTGCTTTTATAGGTTCCAATTTAAGTCGAGTCGGAAGTCCCCTACACGAAAAGTTTAATTTGTTTCACCAAGATTGATATTAATTTCTTGAGTTTTTAAATTTTTTACCCAAATTTTTCCTTGTGAAAAGTTAATGAATTTTTTTAAAGTAAAAATTTCAAAACTTATTATAAGAGCTCGTTTGTCATATACATGCATGTAAAGTTAGTCAGTTATGAATTATTTTAGTTATAAGTCAAAGACCAAGTGAACGATAAGTCAAAAGGGCTGCATGCGTCGATATTTTTTTGTCAATAAATATACGGATGAGTGTATATGGGCAATTTTGTAACAAAAGAAACTGACATTTATCCAACCTCGTTGTAAGGAAATGCTAAATATTCTGAAAATTTTATTAATTTTTCTTATCAAATTAATAGTATGCTAACTGGACATGATTAAGATTCTACATGTTGAATCAATTTTTAATTGGAGTTAGCCATTAATTTGTTAATATATCGTCAATAAAAGAAAATTTCATAGAAAGTTTAGTGCTCTACTTTGTCCTGATTATTGATTAATATTATAAATGAATTTGATTTATTGTTGGAACAAGTAACGCAATATTTCCTTCATTTTTATGTTCTCGGATTAATAATATCCCATTTGTTGATCTTCTGGCGGATATATATATATATATAAGGAGAATGAAGTAATTGTATCGTATTGTTTATGTATGTAGGTGCGTGGGAAGCAAGCCCAAGAATTTACAATGAGAGATTATGATCAACCCCATCAGTCACCATCCGTCCATAACAGATAAAAAAAAACAATTAAATCGACTACTTTGTAATAAAATGTTCTACGTCTTGATTAATTATTTAGTACTAGTTCCTTACTTTTAAGCAGCTTTGTGCGCATTTTTTTTTTGTGATCATATATATATGTGTGTGTGTGTGGATGTGCTTAGTAGATTACTCGAGTCTTCTTACTTGCATTGTCCCAGTTTAGATGATGCCTGAAGGCACCTGTCCCGGCCTCGACCAGTTAAAATCTTCCCATTTCCTTCTTATATTGAAATAGCAAGTTTTTGGTGATTAAATGTGGCCCAACGCCTCCAGTGATTTGAGAAACAGTCAAATCGATTATAAACTCTGAAAATACCTTACCATGTAAATATTTATAAGTGGCCAATAAAATGTCTCTCTTGCTTCTTTGTGATAGCCGGTTAAATGCATCCATAGTCCCCAACCTTTTAATTTGGTTCCACTTTCATCCACGACCTCTACTTTGTTCCACTCGAGTCCCTAATCTCATTAAAATGTTCCACTGTTGTCCCTTTTTGGACAAAAGATGTTATTTCAAATGGAAGGATGCCACTTATGCGGATGTATGTACACAAGTTTCTTTCTTGTTTGTACATGGCATGAATAGTCAATGATAGGTTGAAAAGCCCCAAACAAGCAAGGAAAGAATAAAAAAAATTGAGAGAAAGGGAAGGGCAATTTGTTTTCAACCATAGGGACAGAATGTTGATAAAGAGAAGAGTTTGCCTAGTATCGAAGAAAGGGTTGTGTCAAACTGAAAAAGGTTGGGATTTCTATTGTGGGTTAAAGTTTTGAAAAGGCAACTAAATTTCACTGAGCAGAATCTCACTGAGAAGAAGACGGTTTATAGCGGTGACGTGGAGAGATTTGACAATGGCGAGAGATAAAGTGAAAAGAGATGAAATTGCAAAGTGCCTTAAATACGGTATGTGTTTTTTGCACTTTATTATTGACAAATGTGTACTTTTGTTGTACATTGTGTAAAATGAGGGGAATCCATATATTTTTATGAAGCAGGGGGGTTGGTGGGGGGCGTTAGGGAAGTAAACAACATGGTGAGGTTGTGGGTCACCTGTGTGTCCTGTGGCTTATGTGGGTGATTGGGGTCCATTGGGTAGGGTAGGATAGGAAGACATGACCCACTTTCTGTATGTGGAATAAAAGATGGTTTACTTTGTTTAGGGTTGTGGGAAAATGTTGTGTCTGGACTTGGTTAAAGTGGATTAAAATGGTTTAGTGTATAATTAGTTTGTTATTGATCTTAGCATTCTTGATTAATCAGAAAAAAGAACTTTCATGCAAGTTCTGGATCTAGACACTTCATAACCAAATTACACAATAGCACCTATTTTGGTTTTTTACCATTCAAGGATTATTTGGTGGAAAAGTTAACTACTTTGATTACTTTCACCGTAATAAGATGAGTTTGGTTGAAATTGACAAAATGGCAGAAGAGTTGGGTTATTCAAGATTTATAAACTACTTCTGGAGGTATCCTGGAATGGAGCAATATGATGGTTTAATGCCCCTGAATGATGATGCTAATGTCATGCAGATGGTGATGTTGCACTTACCTGAAGTCAGAGTAATGGAGATGTACATTGTGGCAAAGACTAAAGCCCCATTTGGGAATAGCTTTTGTGATTAGCGTTAGAGTTTTGGATAACTTTTTTAATGATTAAGATGAAAACGCTGAAGCTAAAAACTAAAAGCTATCATTGGATAGTTTTTTTAAAACTCTAATATTAATCGTTGACACTAATACCAAACAGGGCCAAAAAAAAGAAGTGATAAAGGATGAGACAATTTTTGTGGAGAAAATGAAGGATCTTGTTGGTCCAAAACAGATGGTGGTAGAAGAAATTGATGAAGAAAATAAAATAATGATAAAGGGCAGATGAAGACTAAGCCCATTCTAAAATCAAGCAAAACACGAGGTGAGACTAGTTGCAAAAAAGCAATTCCATGGGTGAGTGCTAGTGAAGGTGAAGTAGTCAAGTTTGAAAAAAATACAGGATTTACATAGGGTTCCCAATGTGAGAGGAATGTTGCTTGCCAAGATGCTGCAAATGCTGGTAAGGCCCCTAAATAACCACTAGAAGAGCAAGGAGATGGATTTGAAGATAGTAGTGAACACACGACAGAGAATGATGACTTGTCCAAATTTTTCCATGAGCCATTAACATTTTCCATCCAATTTTGGTTGAAAATGTTACTGTTTAATTAAGTTCAGGATGATAGTGGAATGTTTTAATGATGTTGCGGGCGTGAGTAGAACAACGCAAAGGTTGGGATGAAAGTGGAACAAAATTAAAAAGGTTAAAGACGACAGATAAATTTAACCCGTCATAGCCTTATAGCCATATAAACTAGAAACATTCACTAGACGAATTGGGTGACTTAAAAGAAACTAGAAAATTAATAAGGTGGGAGGAGATCGATTATGGGAATAATGTCGGATAACGTGCTTGACAGGGGGGAGAAGCAATTGGGAACGAAGTACTTTAACGAAACATCAATTGTCTCTAGGAATGCACATGAGTGAAGTTGGTTTAGACTTTTTATGGAACCAAATTAATCCAAAATAATCATGGTTCTAAAATATTTTATTCAACTTAATAACAAAAAATAGAACAGAATTAGAATTATGGAATTTATGTTTTTCAATTATGGTTCTTAGGTTTTTTTCGGTTCCTAAAATTCGTCAAAATTGTTTGTTCTTTGAAGCTGCGGTTGCAAAGTGAATAGTGTTGTCAGACTGATTTGAAAAAGAAATGGCATGTCTGTCAGGCGATGGTGGAAACCGTTCTTCGGGGAGGGGCTACGAGGTTGATGCATGAGTTGGTGGCATCATGAGTCACGTCTGATGAAGCATCCGAGGCAGGTGGTTAATTTTCCAATTCTAGATCCAAGGACTCGTTAAAATGGAAGAGATTAGAGGAGATTAAGAAAATGAGGAAGAAGAAGAAGAAAAGACGATGGGCGGCAAATGACGGAGGATGATGGTCTAGGCAAGTTGTAGCAATTTTAATGGTTTTGTGATGAATCTGAAACATAAGGCATTGGCTTTACCTTAGGTTAGTTGTATATAAAATCAAAACCAACTCGAAAATCAATGATTTTTACAGGGATGAAACCAACCAATTATCAACTTTTACTGAACCAAACCTAACACACTCTTATTAGGTTAGGTAAAACTATAATCTTACCCAACTCATATTCATCCTTAGTTATCTCCGCGAAGAAGGTTGTTGCACGAGGGAGTTTGAAGTTAAAAAGTTTTGGATTAGAGGCCCAATCAACCAACAAATGAAGTAAATGTGGGTTTTTTAACGAATAAGGGAAACTTACAATTATCTTATGAGGTTTACCTTAACTTATATTTTCCTTTTTTTTATAAAAAAACCTTCACTTTAACCCTCATTTCTTTTTTATAATGTATGATAACAACTTTTGAAAATCTAATTTAAACTCTATGTTAGTCATATTCTAGTAATTTTGATTTCTCCAATGTTTTTTATAGTTTGAATTATGATTTTTTTTTTCTCTTTACAAATGTTTTTCCTCTTTGTAAATGTGTATCAGTATTTTTCAAAGATTAATTTAGCTGCAAAAAAATATTAAAAATTTTAAAATTACTAAAAAATAGTTACCAGAAAGTTTAAGTTAGGATTTCAAAATTTATTATCGAACATTGTAAAAGAATCCGGGGTAAAGTGTACGATTTGGAAAATAAGGGGACAAATTGTAGGTTAATCTGAACAACAGGAGGGTTTTTGTAATTTCCCCTCTAAGAAATGAATCTGTTTTGAGATATAACCTTCAAAATTTTAATTTAATGGCTGGTTACTATTAAGAGCTACAAGATTTAATCATTTGTTCTTGCCTTAATCTATCTTATGTACAAAAAAGAAAATTTTGTTTTGAGATATCGAATACTATTGGGTGCTCCTCCCAGTAACGATTTCAATTGCCAATTAATTTAATGAAGAGAAATTCCAAATGTACTAAAATTGGAGCATAAAATCCTCATTAAAGTTTTACTAGTTGTTAGTATATAACCGAATGTAGAAATGTCAGTTAACTTCATTTATTTTTCTAAGGAACCAATCAGACTGTTAGGCAAGTTTTGGTTAGGTTTTAGCACAATCTTCACATCAACACTACTCTTTTATAAAATCCATTTAGGCGGAGGCCGGTTGAAGCAGTATTGATCCACGCATCAGCATCAGCCTAGTTGTTTAACACCCTCATGGAGGAGGAGACCTTTGTCGTTATCTACAGGTCTCATTTTCTCGTTGGTATTGATCTCATGATTCTCATCTACAAGATTTTCTATTTAATAGGGATCCCATGAGGCTACCTTTAGATCTGCTCGTGTACTTTGGGCACAGATCACGTATTCAGGTCACCCACCTCTGTTGAAGACCGATGGTACTCCCGATAACCAGCAGGCCCATCTGCCGCTCTGCTTAAGTCTAGTCTAAACAGTTGGGCTCAAAGCCCACGTTAAAAGAAAGCCCAGCTCAAATTTTGACCGTCTGACTCATAGTAGGGCCCATCATTAATCACGTGGGGCATCCTCGTGCCAATCGCACTTACCAGATCCTCGTGTCCCCGTAATTCTCGGCCATCCTCATGCCTACTTCCGTCCATCCACAACATTCTCATCCACGGCGATCCCTTTCAAATCAAGTCGCTGACCGTTCGATCCCACTGAATTTCTGTTTTAGACCCTGGGTTTCCAAAACTACCCTTGTCAGCGACCTTTATCGCCTTCGCCCTTTATCGCCTCGTTCCCCGCACGGATTTGTCTTCTTGTTTTTCCTCCTCCAGGAAATGCCCTTTACGATGATGATCAGGCATAAAAGATAGAGATCCTCTCACGAAGCCCTTACTCGTTTTTCTTCACTTCACACTTATTCACTGAGTTTTGCTAACTAACCATGAGCCGATTCCGGAGAATCGATGTCGTTAAGCCTAGCTTCCAGCCTCTGGTCGTCAGAGAGACCTCCATTTTCGCTCCCAAGGTCCTAGGTTTTCCCTCTTTTTTCGAGGATGAGCTCGATTTTGGGTTCGATCTCGATTTTCTGAGCCCTAGCCCGTTTGAGATTTTCGACTCGGTTGCAGATCTGGTGAGAATCGAGAGAAGGCCGGTGCTGTCTTCTTACACGAGGGTTTACCAGCGCGTCGGGCCTGAGTTTCTGGTAGAGTGCTTGTGCGACCGTGTCAGCGCTCTCGAGTCCAAGTTTGACAGACTGCTCAGCACGAGGGTAGCTGGCGGGGACAGGAAGTACACTCTGTCGGCGGAGATCAAGGGGCCGGAAGACAGGAAGTACAAATTGACGGCTGAGATAAAGAAGGGGAAAGGGGAGGAGGTTGAGCCGACGAAGGAGCGAAAGTATAAATGGACGGCTGAGTTTGAGGGGAAGTCGGAGGAGGGGCCGATGTCGCGCAAGTTTTCCTTAACAGCTTCCAGTGGCGGTGATGCTGATTCTGGTAAGTCCAAGTCTGAGAAGGATAAGAAGGAGAAGAAACACAAGAAGGAAAAGAAAGAAGGGAGTGGAACGCGTATAGTGGAGATTGAAGAACCTGCTGACCATGGCGTTATAGCTCTGAGACAGGTACGACAGCGACACTAGTCAATTATGTATTGTAAATTTCTAATTTGCTGATTAGTGGATTGAGTTCTTTTGACTGTTAGCGAAAGCGACAAATTTATTTTGTTTGGTCATAGTGTTTCTTTTTAGTTAGTGCTGTCTCTTTTTGTGCCGCTATAAGAAATTTGCTCAAGGGACATTTCTTTGTTGCGTTGAAAGGCTTTTGCTGGAAGGGCTGGAGCTATCAGAAACAACAAGGGGAAGCAGAAAGAGCTATCTCCTCAAGATGCAGCTTTGATGATCCAAGTAACCTTTAGGGCATATCTGATTCGTAGATCGAAGGCTCTTCGCGCCCTGAGGGAGCTGGCTGTTTCCAAGACTAAGCTGAAAGAGATAAGAGCATTGTTTAACAATTTGTCATACCGCAGTCGTGTAGCCCGGGATGCAGAAGAGCGGCAGAGGTTCTCTGAGAAGATCATCGTGCTACTTCTTACTGTTGATGCCATCGAGGTATACATTAAACCATGCCTTGGTTCAGCTTATCCTAAGGATGCTCTCAAAGTGATTTTATCATTATAATGTTCTTCACTAATATGATGTCTGCATTTTGAATTTGCAATGGAATATGAATATGCTGATAATGGCTCCATTTGTAGCATGTGGGTGTGGGTGTTAGGGAGGGGTAGATCAGGTAGCCAGATGTCCTGAGCAAATTCCTCCGACTAAACTTTGAATAAGGAGGTTTCAATCAACTCTCTATTGGATAATTTAATGATTCTGTTTCAACAACGATAGATCACTCTTTTGCTATTTTTATATCTTGCTCTATTGTGCCTTCTACCTTGTCAGTGTCCACTAAATAGGTTCAACCTATTATGTCCATCTAGTGTTCTGGGTTGTGACTGTGCCATCTAAACTCATGAAAATATTCACATTTGACTAGGTAGTAATTTTGGACTGATTTTTGGCATTTGTCAAAGGTGCACTGAGTTGAACTCTAATGCTAATGCTCTACTTATTTGTTGATCAATGTGGGGCCGAGCTTTATATGTTCACTTGTACCAGGGTGCTGATCTTATGGTGAGAACAGCAAAGAAGTCCATGGTGGATGAACTGGAAGCAATGCTAGATGTCGTGGATCCTCAGCCAGCGGCTGGTCTTGGGAGATCACTTTCCTTGAAAAGGAGGACTTTTGACATGCCTGATGGTGCCATTAGGAAGGAGATTGAGGAGGGCGTGGCACAGGTGGTTCGACTGCTTGAGAGCGAGGATTGAAGTGCAGTGTTCCTGGAATGCTTGTAATAAATATTTCAGGTCACTCTCCAATCTTCGTTGTTTGGATGTTTGGCTTTTGGGGGTCACTGTCATCTTAAATTGGTCTTTGTTTTCAATGGATATGGATGGACGCTTTTGTCTGATTAAACTAGTGTTACCATGAGATTGCTCCATCGTTAGGAAGAGAAGAACTTTTAACTCCTTATGGATTGTCCTTCCGCGTCTTTAGGACTGCTGAGATTTGTTTCAGATTTATGGTTCGGAAAAGTTTTCAGAATGAACTTGCTTCTCGTTTATTCCTTTGGTTGTTGTCTTATATCTTAAAAGGCCCAGTCTGATATGCTCGATGAGGGCACTACACTCTTAGCACGCTCATACGGTGGTAGACGAATGTTTGCTTTTGCTCCGGTGATGTGGTAGGGTATGATAGTGATCATTCTGTAGCAAAATAATTTAGGGAAAATTACAAACCTACCCCCTATGGTTTGATGTAACATACACTTTGTACCCATATTTATAAAAATATACACTTTGTCCCTATTTTCTATTTTCTATAGAGTATATGATAATAACTTTTAAATTTTTAATTTAAACCATTTGATAATTAGATATCAGTAGTTTTAAGATTTTTTTATTTTTTTATAGTTAAATGACATTTAAAAAATAATGATATGTATTTACAAATAAGAAAATGCATTTACGATGAAGAAAAATTAATAATTTAAAATATCTGTTAACTATAAAAAAAATATTATAGTGATTAAAATTATTGGAACATAACTGTCATATAATTTAAATTATAATTTTATAAGTTTTATCAGAGAGAGTAAAATAAATAAAGGATAAAGTGTAAGTTTTTAAAAATAATTGGGATAAAATGTATGTTAGGATAAACTTAAGAGAGGTTATTGTAAGTTTCCCAATAATTTAATGTTATGCTCAAAACATATATTAAGTAGATTTCTCAAATAGTATTATCACAACAATGGGTAATTTATGCTTTGCACAATTGAAGGGTAAATTTCGAAGATCTATAAATATAGAAAAGTCAATACAGTCTTTTAAACCCCCAAGAGTTCAACTTGTTCAACTGGAACGGAGTGTGCATTTCTTGTGGATGTTGCATGCAGCTCAATATTCTGGGTTGATTCACTGGGCTACTTGACTTAGGGTTTCAAGATTCTCTTCAATACTATGCCAAAAAAAAAACAAAAAGGATCTATAGTTTTATTTAATAATTATCTACAAAAAAAAAAAAACACAGAAAAAAAGGAATTAATGGCAACTATAATGAGATAGACAGAGATGATTTCTAAGATAGTTTACCCTAATAATTTTTCTAATAAAAAAGTTAAACAGAATTATATGGTTCCTTACAAGTTACAGCTGTAAACAAGACTGAGCTAAGCTAAAGGTATCTAATATATATATATATATATATATATACACATAGCAGGATACACTTAAGGAGTTCAGAGAGCTTTCACTTAACAAACATAGCACGGGGCACTAACATGTGGCAATTTTTTTATTTTAGGTAAGAATTTAGCAAATTTTTACCGTTTCATACCGAAGCTACCCTTTAAACCAATTATTTTGCTAATTAAACCTATCAAATTCGTTCAACTGAGGCAAGTCACCCTTTTCAAACCTGCCTTTCGCATTTTTCCTTTCCTTATTATTTAACTTTCCATCTAACTAGACATACAATTTCATAATGCATGTTAATGAAAAAAATGATTTAAAAAAGGAATGGGATATGTCATGTCATTTGCAAATAATTACACTTATAAGGTAAAAAAGATAGAAGTATTTCAAACAGATAGCCAAATAGACATAAATAAGCATTCAATTTCATAATGAATGGAATCAACACATTCTACCAAAAAAATTCAAAAAACTCAACACTTAATAAAAATCTGGTGTCTATACTTTCTTCATAACAGGGAACTTAGGTTACCTATTAAAATATTTAAGTTCCGTCAATTGAAACATGGTCACGGTAATTAGTTATTTCTTATTAAAAGAAGTATTTTTGTGAAAAAATCAAATAAACTAATGCTTTCCACATTAGTGTGCTCCATTGTCAACTATATTTATGGCACATATTTTAAATTAAAATAATTTATTTTTCCAAAAAGAAAATCAAATAAATTAATGCTTTGTAAATTAGTGTGATCCATTGTCTACTATATATGTGGCACACATCTAGGTAATTTACAAAGTTTTTGCTCTAAGTAAGAAAAAGTGAGTATGTCACATTTTCCGTTAAAGCTTCCTTCCAATTGCATCTTTAAATTGATGATGTTTTTCTATCACTAACTGTATTACCTTGGTCATTTCAGTTTCCAAATTCGTGATCTCAAGCAACACATATAAGTCTATGTATATTGTATATAGATATCAAGCAGATCTTTGTTTGCATGATATATCACGAACTAGTACATAAACAATGGGCTAAGAACTAATAACATATGTTAAGCTTTACACAAACACTACTAGAAAAATCGCATTTAGTAACGGCCATTAGCGACGGCTGGCCGTCGCTAAACATGATATAGCGACGGCAAACCGTCGCTAACCTGCCCGTCGTTAATTCACTCGCCGCTAATTTTGTAGTGACGGTTATTGTTATTAATTAGCGACAGTTAAACGTCGCAAAACAGGCCGTTACAAATTTTCCGGTAATGGTGTCTGCCGGCGCGTTAGCGACGCGTAGTCGTCGCTACTTAGTGACGCGTAACCGTCGCTAATTAGTACTAGTTAGTGACGCGTAGCCGTCGCTAGTTAGTGCCAGTTAATGACACGTAACCGTCGCTAGTTGGTGCCAGTTAGTGGACGCGTAGTCGTCGCTAGTTAGTGCCAGTTTGTGACGCGTAGCCGTCGCTAGTTAGTGCCAATTAGTGACTCGTAGCCGTCGCTAGTTACTGTAGTTAGTGACGCGTGGATGTCGCTAGTTAGTGACGCATATTCATCGCTAGTTAGTGATGCATAGCCGTTACTAGTTAGTGAGTTAGTGACGCATAGCCTTCGCTAGTTAGAATAACAATTTTTGACTTAAATTGAGGTGATTACGGAATGGAGTTCAAGTTCTAAGTTTGTCGCTTTGGATTCGAATAACTTGTTTTTGCAATATTATCATCGATTTCACACAAATGCAACAACTAGGGTATTGAAGTATTTTTCATAATACAAAATATGATTAACATATTGTCCTTTCATGTCATTCGACAATTAAAATACATAAGCTTACAATTTCCTTTACAAAATAAAAACTGAGCTCAAATTCATCGTACCGCAGGATCGGGCAAAATATTCTTCAGGCTAGATCATGAAAACAACAATGAACCTCCCCTTCCCTCAATCTACAAGAAGATAAACATTTTAATCAGCCAAAGGAACATAAATTTATTAAATAAAAAAAAAGCTAAATACAACTCTAAGTTGAGATTTTAGGGAAGAAAAATTAATGAGCAAATAGACTCAAATAAACAGTCATAGAAGGGGGTGGGGGACTGTTCAATCTGTTCAATATCGGCACAAAAGGCATGCATAAAATCAATGGTTAGACAAGTATATTTGAAAAAGTTAGCTGAGATCCATAGTGCATTCTGTGACAATTAATGACTGCTTGCTCTAAATTCTGGTGCAAAAACCCTTAGAAATTCAGCTACTAATAGTTTAACGATTTGAAGTAATGTGCAAAACTAAATCAAACCAAGCAGGCTAAAGAAACCCTTGAATGTAAACAAAACCACACAAGGCAAAAAAACACATTAGATGCTCAACACTAATCTTCTTGGGTTGTTGCACAACATTAAGGAAGGCCTAGAATTTGCCAATATTTCCAACAAGACAATTCAAGAAACTTCTAAATGGGTTCAAAGAACTCCTCAACCATAACAAGCCATAAACTTCTGCAATAGGCAAACAGTCAAATTTAATAGTAACAAGCACTATAAGATAGAGCAAACAACCTTCCATTCCGAAACAAACATTGGACATCGAAGTAGAAATAGTTGCAAAGAGTCGGAAGCTGTCTGCTGCTCTAACTTCCTGCAGAAGTCCCAAAGAGTCCATTGGTAGTTCAAAATTACTAATTCTTACTATAAAATACAAAACAAAAAAAAAACTCCAAAAAACATGCAGTAACTCTGAATTAAAAAAAAAGTACTTTTATCTTAGACCATACAAAGTGACAAGGACGAAAAGAGACTCAACCCAAAGAAAGTTTGTCATGTGCTCATATTCCACAAACGTACCCAATTTATTGAAGATAAAACCACCCTTATGCTTTACCTTTTTTTTTTCAATAAAGCAACATAAAATTAGGTACTGTGATAATGAAATTCCCTCTTCTATCTACATCACACCAAATGATGAACAACAACAAAACTAAAGAAATATGCAAATGTATTTGCTTGCAAACTAGGGTATATAAATATTTTGATACTTAAATGGTTAAGCTCAAGCATTGTATACCATTTGGAGCACGATGCTCACAGCAACCCCCCCAAAAAGGATCAACAGGAAAACACCAATCTATGATATCAACTATAAAAAGACACAAAAAAGAGCATCTTATAAAAAAAGCTAAAAATGATTTCATGCACACATCCAAATGTTCAAGCTAAAAATGATATTTTAAATTTCTAAAAATAGCACACTAGTAATTTTCACTTTAATATCCCAACAATTCAATAACACGAACTAAAAGATCATGATACAATCACCACACTGTAACACCCCTGCAGATTTGATGAGTACTTAGACACAGTTGTTAATTATCGAGGAATGCATGACCAAACTTCTTATGGAGATTATGAAGCCCCAGACATGCTTATGTTAGTTTACAAGAAGTTTGTTGACTGAAAAAAAAAAAAAGCTAAATAATGTAGAGTAAAAAGAGTGACCACCTCGCCATTCCCAGTCATGACCCTCCACATTTTATGTAACAAACCTCCAAATAAACCAGGACATTCATCAAATAACCAAGAGATTTATGTGCCAACAATCAGCACCCAAAACACATTAGTCTGACCTCTCAGAGGTTAACATTTATCAAAGGCATTTTATGACCCTTCACTTAGTAAGCAGAAATTAAACCACCAAATAAACCAGTACATGTATCAAATAACCAGAAGGACTGATGCATCTTTCTATTTTCCTGATTAAAAGGAATGCAAACGGGCAATATAAAGTTACCCCCGTAATGTGGCTCAGGCAAAAGAACTACTTCTATAGGCAAAAATTATTAGCCACTATTTTCAAACCAAAGCTCTGCAAGGTAAGTACGACAAAAAGTAAATGAAAAGGCAAATGAAATGGTCTAATGGTTTGACTTACATTTTTTGTAAGCGATGCAAAAGTAGAATATAAATAGAACTCGTTCATCTAATTTCCAAATTTCCCAAAAATGCGTAAAGGTTTTGATAGTGGTTAGATGCCACACAAAGTAGAGAAGAAACTCTCTTACAACTGACACACAGCCTGAAGAACCAGGAAGATAAAACCGTTTTGGTTTTGCAGTGATTTCCTAATCTAACGTTGATTTCGTGAATATTAAAAGACAACAATGGAAAAAGTTGTTCCCTTATTCCCTTCCCTAAAAATTGAAACCATTCCAGGCATAAATAAAAGTGCAACATTTTGGGGTCTTGGAAAGGCATATATGCATGCCTAAATGGCCTTACTCGGACCCAAAAGCTAGAGTTCACCATGGCGCCCTAATGATATACTATGAATACCTTAGATGTATTTCAGAAATACGGGCTGGAGACCATATGCACATCCTTGACAAGTGAAAATGAAACACAAATGCAAGCTATTTCCTCAGCTTATACGAGACAAATAATAATATGATTAACTAAAAAATCAAGAACAACTTTAGTAGCTACCAAAATGCCCTATGAAGGAGGAAACAAAATACAACTGGATATCTAAATTGCAGTCAAATAAGGATCACACAAACAAGCAATAAAAAAGCAAAACAATATGGAATCACAGGGCCAATATTTCCCAAAAAACAAGAGGCAGTTTAACAGATCAGGAAATTGACAATAATACAATCATGAAAATAAGAAAGAAGAACATGCCGCTACATAAGAACAAACTTGACCATTTTACGAGGGGGAAAAGGGTGCTAGAAAAGAAAAGAAAGGAAAAGAGCTTATATGATGGAAGTAGCTATCAGGACATCATCAAATGTAAGTACCTAGCAGCATATTCAGAGAAATGTTTTCCAGGCTGCCGTTGTCTCAAAGTATGTAGGTCGCCACCAGGGCAATATTCCATCACCTTGGCACACCTCTCTCCTTTTCTCTCTCTTTCGATCTCGAGTCGGCAGACCATTGCCCAAATTGTGGGATGGGAGCAGTGAAGTTCTGTTTGCCCAAATCGTGGGATACACTCAAAACGGCCTCTCTGTAGTAGATGCCCATAGTGCCAAGACGATGACCTCTCTCTCGCTTTCTCTCCCATAATGCCAGAAGCCGGAGGGCAATGACGGCAGCCATCGCAATCGTGGCCAGAAGCTGGAGGGCATCGTCGTCGTTCACTGTCAACGGGAGATGATTCCGTTGAAGCTGAGCCGGACTCTGGTGGAGGCGAGGCAACGGTTGGGGAGGAAATTAGGGATTCCGCCATGGACATAAAACCAACAAAGCAGGCGAAGAGATTCGGCCAAGATATCAGAGAAATTAGGCGAATCTGAGAAGTTCGGCGCACCTCCACCTCCTCTCAACGAAAGAATAGACCACTCGCGCGCGAGGCGCCCGTTTGAGTTCGTCACCAGGGGAGCGAGGTTTGACTTCGTCACCCGGAGGAAGAGAAGACAGGGACTGAAGGAGCAGGGGTTCCGATTTAGGCTGGGAAAGGGGATAAAGACAAGACGGGAATTGAAGGTGCAGAGGTTTCGATTTAGAGGAAGGCAATTGTTAGTGAACGAAGACTTAGGTAATTTGCAGACGGTCAACAACGGAGAGAAATAGGCGTGTTAAAATCCTATATGCATAGCGACGGTAAACTGTCACTTAAAACTAGCGACTAACCACCCTCGCTACTTCTTAACAAATATTATCTTAATCCAAAATTAAATGATAAAATATAACTAAATGGTTAAACATAATGCCACAATAAACCATTGGTCCATGAATTTAATTTTCATTAAATATATATTTTATTTAATTACTAAAAATTAATATTAAGACATTTGTATGCTGAATTAATCACATTAAAATTTAATTATAAGTATACAATTAAACAATTTATATATAAAATGAGAACAGGTTTTAAGGTACATATCTCAACTTCAGTACATATATTTAAAAAAAATTATTTATGTTACGATAGATAACAATTTAGCATAAAAAATAATTATTACATGAGAACTATTAATATTTTTGGTCTTTTTTCATTTTAGCGACGGTTAACCGTCACTAATTTAGCGACGGTAATACGTCACTAACTTAGCGACAGTAATCCGTCACTAACTTAGCAACGGCTAACCGTCACTAAGTTAGCGACGGTTAACCGTCACTAAATTAAAAAATAATTTAGCAACCCATAACCGCTACTAAATATTTATCCAACTTTAAGGTACACATCTCAACTTCAGTACATATATTTAAAAAAATTTATTTATGTTACAATAGATGACAATTTACTATAAAAAATACTTATTACATGAGAACTATTAATATTTTTTGGCTTTTTTCATTTTAGCGACGGTTAACCGTCACTAACTTAGCGACGGTAATACGTCACTAACTTAGCGACGGTTAACCATCACTAAATTAAAGAATAATTTAGTAACCCATAACCGCTACTAAATATTTATCCGACTTTAAGGTACAAATCTCAACTTCAGTACATATATTTTAAAAAAATTATTTATGTTACAATAGATGACAATTGACTATAAAAAATAATTATTACATGAGAACTATTAATATTTTTCGTCTTTTTTCATTTTAGCGACGGTTAACGTCACTAACTTAGCGACAGTAATCCGTCACTAAGTTAGCAACGACTAACCGTCACTAAGTTAGCGACGGTTAACCGTCACTAAATTAAAGAATAATTTAGCAACCCATAACCGCTACTAAATATTTATCCGACTTTAAGGTACACATCTCAACTTCAGTACATATATTTAAAAAAAATTATTTATGTTACAATAGATGACAATTGACTATAAAAAATAATTATTACATGAGAACTATTAATATTTTTGGTCTTTTTTCATTTTAGCGACAGTTAACCATCACTAACTTAGTGACGGTAATACATCACTAACTTAGCGACGGCTAACCGTCACTAAATTAAAGAATAATTTAGCAACCCATAACTGCTACTAAATATTTATCCGATTTTAAGGTACACATCTCAACTTCAGTACATATATTTAAAAAAAATTATTTATGTTACGATAGATAACAATTTAGCATAAAAAATAATTATTACATGAGAACTATTAATATTTTTTGTCTTTTTTCATTTTAGCGACGGCAATACGTCACTAACTTAACGACAGTAATCCATCACTAACTTAGCGACGGCTAACCGTCACTAAGTTAGCGACGGTTAACCGTCATTAAATTAAAAAATAATTTAACAACCCATAACCGCTACTAAATATTTATCCGACTTTAAGGTACACATCTAAACTTCAGTACATATATTTAAAAAAAATTATTTATGTTACAATAGATGACAATTTACTATAAAAAATAATTATTACATGAGAACTATTAATATTTTTTGTCTTTTTTCATTTTAGCGACGGTTAACCGTCACTAACTTAGCGACGGTAATACGTCACTAACTTACCAACGGCTAACCGTCACTAAATTAAAGAATAATTTAGCAACTCATAACCGCTACTAAATATTTATCCGACTTTAAGGTACACATCTCAACTTCAGTACATATATTTAAAAAAAATTATTTATGTTACAATAGATGACAATTGACTATAAAAAATAATTATTACATGAGAACTATTAATATTTTTCGTCTTTTTTCATTTTAGCGACGGTTAACCGTCACTAACTTAGCGACGGTTAACCGTCACTAAAACATTAGCGACTAATAGTCGTTGCTAATATTGCTCCGAACTTTTAGCGACTATTCACCGTCACTAATTTAGCGACGGTTGCCCGTCACTAAAACATTAGTGACACACAGCCGTTGCTAATATTTCACAACACTTTTAGCAACTATTAACCGTCACTAATTTAGCGACGGTTGCTCGTCACTAAAACATTAGCGACTCATTGCCGTCGCTAATGTTTCACCGGACTTTTAGCGACTACTCACCGTCACTAATTAGCGACGGTTTTTAGCCGTCGCTAAAAATACCGTCACTAAATGGCGTTTTTCTAGTAGTATCTGTCTCCTCATAGTACTCACCTAAGAAAACATATTAGAATGAAGGGTAAGCACAACTCACTCAGTAAGGGGGAAGTATCAGACCCATTATGTGGGTCCTAATATTCCCGCAACATACAACAATGAATAATAAACTTTAAGCTATAGCAATTTAATTAAAGAATGATTTCATACATCATCATAACAACAATATCAAAGTCCTACTAGCATGCTTGAACTACTATGCATATGCACAGTTCCTTTTACTAATTAAATCATATCTTATTGATTAATCATTTAATCCAATACTTAAATGCCATCGGACAAACCTAGGGTGGTGAGTGTGTACATCACCCACTCTCGGGATAACTCTTAGGCAGTGCCATTAGGGATGTCACCAAGCCAGACCCTTTAGGGATACCTACGCCGAGGTAAAGCCTCTTGTGATACCAATCATAAGCATGGTCCCTCGCTAGCTATAGTCTGGCAGCACACCAATCATATCTCCATACTCCATGTCAATATCAGGTCATGACTAGGGACGGTCCACCGCTACCCTAACATGCCTCTCGGATTCGAATCGTCCGTTCCGAACCTCTCGTCTAAATTTATGGCTTGTTAGGTCATGCAGATATGGTTCGTCACCAACCTTGCATGCCTCGTGTTTTATCTTACTCCTTAAATCTTTTACTTAATGCAATCTTGTGTATGACAAATATCAATCATATGTAACAACCAATTGATGCATGACTGTAGCTCATTTTATTTAGCCCTTTTTAGTTGAGTGTCATGATTCTAATGCATTCTATTTCTTTTATCTTGTTATCTTAGCTTCGTGTTCCATGATGACATGATGATCAATGATATCTTTTTAAGTGTATTTATGATATATGCTCATCTCCTTTCTCATGAATTCTTTCTAAGTTTGTCATTTAGTATTTACACTCTTAATCATTTATCTACTGGTTTATAGTAAGTTATTACGGCCCTAATATGCCAGTAATGGTTGCTTTTAATTTAATCACATTGCTAGTGAGCTTGTCAGCCCTAAACATGGTACTAGCGGTGTTTGTCTTACCGGCCCTAAACATGGTACTAACGGGTTTATTCAAGCGGTCCTAACATACTTCTAGTTTAATTCTTGTCACAAACGGTCCTAGTATGATACTAGCGCCAAACATACATTATACATCACAACATTACAACCATACAACCAACCAACCAAAAACTACATCTCAATGGAAGAGAATTAAAATAAAACAAAATAAAATAAAATTCTAGAAAAACTAATTAATTACCCTACCCATGTTACCCACACATTTAAAGATTTTGTTTAGCCCAATTGTTTACTTAAAATTTATTATTCGGGTTGATGCTTATTTTTTGCCTAAGAGGGCCCCTGAGAACTAACCCACTCTTCCCCCTTACTTAGTTCGGAATAATACTGCGAAAGGAGGCGATTTCCTAGGACAGTCCTACAAAATGTTAGTAAGGTAGAAAATTAGAACATATGCTAAAATTTAGAAATTTTCCTAAATGGTACTTGGAAGGCTCATGCTCTTAGCATCAAGGCCGAAATTTCACCTAGTAGGCAAAAAGGGTCTCGGGATGTCTTCGGTGGTCTCGTGCCTATTCGGGATCTTGCTGAGAGCCTTCTTGATATTGATCTCAAAAATTAAAGCGGCCACACACTGAGTTATATGCTCATTTAGTAGCTTTAAAAAACTGATCTTGAAAGGAAAAAGTTTTTATTTCGGTTACCGATATATTTTTGGGATATCTGACGCTCCGAGAGTCCAAAGAAGCACTCAACCTTCAAGTAAGGATTTTCTAACCCTTTGTAACAACATGGACAGCAAGGAAAAGAGAATTATTAGGGCTGTAAGATTTGAAATTGGCAGCCAAGATAATTTTAAAAAGGCTACGGTGGCTTACCGGGGCTTATAACCAAGTATGGACAAGATTGCACTAGAAACGAGTGCAAAAACTCAAAATTTGGATTAATGATAATCTACCAAAGATTTCCAGCAAAGATATAAGGCCTTTAGGTGCTGGAAAAAAAATTAAAAGAGTGATATAGAATGATTTAGACTTACACAAATGAATTCAAAATCGCCGGTGCGTGTAGGATCATTTTTGTGTTCTAATAGGGTTTCTCCTCAATCTAATAAATCTAGGTAAAATATGGAATTAAATTAATGTTCTAGTATTTTGAATAACTAAGAATCAAAGCATGGAGAGATGACTTACACAAGTTTGATGGAAGGATAAGCGAAAACAAGAACAAGGAGGATTAATGGTTGTGGCGCACTTTGTTGTACTTGAAGCATAGAACTATTGTGCCAATGGGTTGCTACGCTCAAGGATGCAAAAGGAGCCAAAATGTTCAAAAGTTCTGTGAAATTAAGCTCCACGCCAAATAGAAGTGTAGGGCAAAATAAATAATAATATAATAATATGGTAATGATGGCCAGGTATTAATTAGGAAAAACTAGATTGGCAAGTTTTTTTTTCCTAAAGTTTCTAAAAATCCTAGTAGGTGCTTTGCGGCTGGAACATTTTATAACATAAAAATTAGGTTTAGGGAGAAAAAAAAATAATCCTAGGTAGCGGTAGCACGCACTCGGTTTAAATCGTACATGCGTGTTGGCTAAATTTTGGGAAACCTAAGTAAACGAATTCAGAATTGAGTGAGATAAATTTCATTTGACTCTTTTTTCATGAGAAGAATACAATGGTGCTCTTAGATTTTTTAATCGATGCTCAGTTGAAAATGACAAAAATGCCCTTAGCCTAAAGAAAATGACTTTGAGCTTTTGGCTTGGAATTTTGACTTAATAACCACCAAATGAATTATCTAAAGATTAAGATTTTTAGTTTTACACCAATTTTCTAAATTGACAAGTAAAATTACTAAAACACATTTGAGGGTAAAATGGTAATTTTTACATTTATGGGTAATTTTCTTTTTCTTAATTTTTAGGGTTATTACACAACATGCACCACCACCATTGAGGGAAAAGACTCAGGTAAATTTTGTCACTACCCTTGGTGTTGAGGCCTCTTCTGTCATATCAATGGGCCTAATTGAAGGTACCTAAGTGCCCAAGAAGGTGGATTAAGCTTGCCTATGCATTGCCGACTTGTTCTGCAGACCTTCAGAGTGACTTCATTTAAATACTATTAGGGAAACAGGAACAACCTTCCTTTTATCCTCTCCTTTACTACCTGTACGAGATATAGGACAATTTTATGGGTGGCCACGAAGGCTTCAGACTTGGCTTTTGGATGATGGTGCTCAATCATATTATGGATGAAATTATTAGTCCACACGCATTAGAAATCCCAATTATCATCTACTAGTAAAAGGAACTTTTCTTTCTACTTTTCTAGCTATTTGGGGTGATAGTGAAGGGGAAAGGAAGGTTATGGCCAAATGAGTTAGGCTGGAGGTTGAAGAAGCAACAAAATAACTCTATCAAGGTCAAAGGATAAAAGAAAAAAAAAAGACTATAGAAAGTACCTAGCTCCTATAGCATGGTAAGCAACAAGAAAGGCATATGATGTGCATGAAGCAGTTAAGGGCCAACTGTGATGGAGGAATCCAAAAATGGTTTCACGATCGGGACCCTATGAGATGGATAGGAAAGTGAAAACCCTCCATGGTGTGACCAGTGAAAATGATTATTCATCCTTTACCTAGCTGATTTGTTCTTGCATACTTTTTAGGAATGGAGACCTTCAAGGAAAAGGGAAGAAAAATGCTCCTCCTAAAGCCCAGAAAAGGCATCTAAGGAATGTGTGCTTCTCAAGCTGTAGAATTCTGTGAAGTTGAGGGGTACACCTTAGCAGTAACATCCCATAAGGCTGAGGCCAAGGACTTTCCCCTAAACACTAAAAATCTATGAAAACAAAGATAAGACATGATGAATGACAGAAGTAATACCCACTGTCAGATAAATCGCAGTAACTTACCAAAATAACTGACAAAAAGGTTGATAAGGAAAGGGCTCACAAGCCCGAACATACCTTGAACAAAAGAATAAAGAACATCAGCAAGGAGCATGTGAAAACATAGAAAGCAATTTCATCAAACTTTGGTGGGAAAGGAAAGAGACACAAGAACCATAGAATGCTGTGAATAGTAAAGAACATTTGAAAATAGAAAGTTGGACTAAAAACAAAATTGGTCTTCTCCTAAATGAAATGTATTTTTTGGGAAAAGATATTTTCCTCTAGTATGAAGGCACCACATAGCTACCATCATCAAATTAGTGTGAAACATACAAATTCCCTCCATCTCCACTTTGCGAGGGGAAGGGCTGCTTCGGACTATTAAAGGGTAGGGGCCACTGAAAGTAAGATTAAGAACTTATTGGATTTAGGCCTTGAACAGGGCTCGAGGCCACTAAGTAGGTGGCTTAGTTATGATAGAGGCATCCTATGTCCTATAAAAGGAAACCTACCAAAGAAGGCAAAGCTACGTCCTTAACACCCTACCATCACATTGTTTAAGCTTTTTTCCCCTTATGGCCTCTTACTGACTTAAGCAACAGAGAGTCTTCCTCGTGCACACACTTTGGGGACATATAACCTTGTCTTTGCTTGCAGGCCGTCATGCCTTTAAAGGTCTAAAAAATCCTACTTAATTGTTTAGATATCATGAGGGATCCTTCTTTTATCATTAGATCACTCGGCACAAGGGCCTTCACAAACATTCTTAGTAAGGGCCTAGTCTTCTTCTACAGGCACCTTTAGTAGGAGCTTTATTCATATACAAGGCAGTCCTTATGCTTTACATTCTTTAAGTGAAATTCCTTGACCCCTTTGATTCTCTATGCTCACCTCCATATTCAGGCTTTCCATAGGGCTTTTGATACCATAATGGGCATATGTCAAGGTGCAGCAGGCTGTGCTAGCCCAAATACACTAATTTCATTACTTAGTTCTTTAAGGTTAATCCGCATCATTTACAAATAGGGCCTACACACAAGGTCCTCATACTAGGCCAAACAAGGATCTTTTATAGCTTACAATGCTTCACATTCATCAGTCTAGGAAGGTACGTTTAATCATTATTATATTATCAAACTCTTGCATTAATACTTTCTCTATTCGATAAACACTTACTTGAGCATTGGAGGGCTCTCCAAAGACACATACCCCTAAGGCCTTTAACACCATCTTCCCTTGTAAGATTTATAGCATTCTCTAGGTCAACATTTCATGGTACTCAACACTTTAGCTATTAGAGAAAGAATGAAAGGGAAATAGAGATTGTTTTGCCACGAAAATAAAAAGTGAAAAATTTATTGACCATCGAGTAGTTGAAAAAATAATTTTTTAAAAATTATATACATGAAGATAATTACTAGATAATTTGAAATACTAATAGTCTCTTTATAGTAATTGCCATTTTGGATAGTCTCAAAATCTTTTCAAAACTTTTTTCTATTTAACAGATTTTTTACAATTAATTTACCATGATACACTTGTCATAATTTGCTTTAAATTATGATACTTTCTATGCTTTAAAGAAATATTACTTTAATCATCACAATTTTCAAATAGTTGCAATTTAACCCAAAATATTTGGCAAAGTTTGGATATGAGTTACTAAAGTTTAAAGGTGAAGACTTAAAACCCAATTCATTTTAACTTAAGTCAATTGACTACAATGTAACTTAATTTTATTCCTATAGTTTTTTTATTCAAAACTAATTTTAATTAAAAGCCAATATTATGTAACTGCAATAGTCTATTGAAAATATAATTTTATAATCTTACTAAATATTTATGAATTTTTCTTAGTTTAAAGCCTTAAAAAAGAAAAATTCATAAAAATTTAACAACACAATGAAAATTTACTTTCAAATGAATTATTACACCTACATAATAATGGCTTTCAAATAAAATTGATTTCAGGTAAAAAGATGTAAAAATAAAAATAAGTCAATTGACTTAAGTTAAAATGACTTGGCTCTAAATGTCACTAGCATTTTCATGAGGCAAATATGCTAAAAGATGTAGAAAAATCTTACACACCCTAATGTATAGCAATAATTTATTTGTATCAATGTTTTATGGACATTAGTGACCTTAGTTGCTCATGTATATAGCAATTAATAATAATTTGTACATATCAATACATCTAATTTTACATATACCTTAGGACATTTGTACATATTGTAAAATATTTAAATTTTTCATTCATATGCTTTATAGAAAAACATTAAAAAGTAAAAAAAAATTAACTTTTTGAAATTATAACTCTTTTGGACAATACGATTAACAATAGGATGGATTAAGACAAATATAATATTTTTTTTTTTAATCATGGTTGAAATTAAAATTATTTTTAAAAGATTGCTTTAATTTTATCTACCAGTTTAATTGAAATTTTATATATCCATGTTTTTTTGTATAAATATTTGAATAGTTAAAACTTGTACGCATAAATCTATGCATCATTAACAATTTCTATTAATGTCTCCCTATTAGAAAATCCCAGTAATTCAACTCATTACCCATAAAAAGATTCATACAAATAAATTACTCTTCATCCCAAGTTATGTGGATAATTCACTATTCATAACAATTAGTTGAGCAACCCGTGCGATGCACAAGAATCATTCCTTAAATTGGAATTGGGTTAATTTGTTAGAATGCAAATTATGTTTTCATTTGTTTATATATGTAGTCTAGTTGTGTAATACAAAACTTGTCAAAACTTTTATTTTCTATTAGTAGTATTTTATTCGATGTAGGACATTACTTCATATAGAACTTGTAATTGTAATAAAATAGATCCTAGATGCTAAGATTACAAATCTTTCATAATTTTTTTTATATAATCTTATATTTTTTTAACCATTGCTTTGGTTTTGTGTAGCTCTATTATGATTTGCTCAATTTGCTTCATAAATTTCTTGTATTTTTTTCCCATTTTTTTTTCATGAAGCTCTCGGTCATAAGCTGTGATATAATGATTTCTTACTTGTAGGTGATAATAGTCTATCTTAAATATATGGATTTGTTGTAGCACTTGAATCATGTCTCTTGCCACAACATTCTCTAAATCTTTCTTTAATGTTATTGAGCATTTTGTTATCTAAATGTTTTGTTGATCTACTTTGTCTCTTGATACGGTAATCGATGAATGGAAAGAACCTTTACTATTTGATGTTGTTTCATACTTTGGCTCATTGTATCCATAATAGGATGCAATGATCGCTATAAGTTGTTAGAAGCAAACTTTGAATACCTTGGTTGGTGTGTCCATTTCCTACTAAAATTTAAAATTTGACCAATATTAGCAAAAAAAAAAAGTAAGATGAAATTTTTGGAGATAAGGATAAAACTACATGAATAATATAATTTTTAGAAATAGAATATTACTTCTGTTCCCTTCAATAGTGACACATAAATCATTGTAAAAGGGGAGAAAAAGTGAAATTGTTTTTGTTTTTCATTTAACTGAATAGAGTGTAGTTTTTAACAAAAAAAAAATTATCACAAGGTTAAAAATACTCAAGAGTTATAGAAGTCACGAGAGGAAATTGGTTTTTAAAACCAAGTTGTTGAAAATGGTATACGGCTATGAATAATTACTTGTGTACTCAAATTGTGTAGTGGGAAAAGCTTTTGAATATGAATACTTTTTTTTGTGCAGTTGCAATTCTTTTTTTTTTTTTTATCATATCATAATGGAAGCCTAACTAAAAGAGAGTGAAGAAAGCACGAAAACCAGGAGGAAATATGAAAATTTTGTTGGATTCCTCATATAGTTTGGTACTATTCAGCAAAAAGTAATGGAATTGCTTATGTTTGTTGCATTTTGTGTACTCAAATTGTGTTAAGGGAAAAGGTTTTGAATATGAATAAGTTTCTTGTGCAGTTGCAAATATTTTTTTTTTAGCATATCATAATGCAAGCCTAGCTGAAAGGGAGTGAAGAAAGCAAGAAAAGTAGGAGGAAACATGAAAACTTTGTTGGCTCAAGTTGTAATTTTATCACTTAGTTCCTATGGTTTTTCTTTTCTTGGAGCTCCCTTTTTGCATTTCATTGTGTGTGTCATATGATTGTTTTCTAGGAAGAGCTTCTTCACACTTTGTTGTGGAATTTGAATATTCTATATGAACATTGGCAGCGTGTTAGCCTACAATACATACATGAAAGATTAGTAGAATACACACACACACACACACACACACACATGTATATGTATGTATGTATTTATGTACGTACGTATGTATGTGTAGCAACGTGTTTTTGGGAGTCGCCACTAATCGGTTTCACCTAGGTCGATTGGACACCTAAAAATGGTCTACGAAAGTTCAAGGGGTTCGGGAGTACGGTTATGCTAAAATAACTTTATTCTAGCGCCCAAAATTGGTACCCTAGTTTGATTTTAATTTTTTTTGTTTTGCTTGCTTTAAATAATTTCAGTTAATATCCAAACAATGGATTCTAACCGAACCACCCGGATATGGACTTCTATACCTTCCTATTTGATTTTATTTGCTTTTATGAAATTTTGATATTTCCAAACCATAGATCCTATCACCCGGATATAAATATTAAACTTAATATATTTATTGAAAATTTTAGATAATTGTTCATCCAAACCATGGATCTTGTCGAATCAGCCGGATATGGATCTTGTAATTTATTACCATCCTAAATTCATCCTAGAGTTTTATTAAACTAACGTGGAATGAATTTTCCTAAGTGTGGTTTTTTTGGATGCAGTATGTAAATCAAAATAAAAATAAGATGAAAGCTATTCTAAGAAAAACTTAGAAGGAAATAAAAGAGAAATAAAGAGATAAAATAAAAATAAATAAATATCCTAAGTTACATCCTTATGTGAATTTAATGGTTAATTCTAATGCGTGGCTAAACAAAGCAAAGAAAGAAACAAACAAAAGGAAAATAAAGAAATAAACTTGCCGTCAGTGACTAATATGAAAAACAACAGGAAGTTAGTGACTTATAGGAACGAAACAGAAAATCAGAAGGGCTAAACATGGGTTTTACCGAAAAGTGAAGGGTGTTGGGTCGGATCTGGGTTCTGAAACGGGTCGCGATACGGACTCCTCTATCTGATTCTCCGTTCAGCAGCGTAACGGAGGAGGTGGTGGCGCGGCGGGAGCAGGGAAGGATGGCGATGGCGACGGAGGCTTGGTGCGTCGGCGGTTCGAGCAGGGGTGACGGCAAGCGACCGGGCGGAAGGCGAAGCTGGAGCGGCGACGGCGGGCGATGCTGGCGGCGACGGTAGCTGGAGATTACGTGGCTAGCGGCGGCTGGAGGCTGAAGACGTCAGGAGGGGGGTTGCGAACCGTCGGCGAAGAAGGAGCAGGGGTGACGACAGTCTTAGGTAAAAAAACTAGGGCTTTCTGGGCAGAAGGAGCGAAGAATCAGGGGTTTAGAGCTGCAGTTTTCTCTTTTTATGAGACTAGGAGCTTAGGGCTTTTTTTCTCTCTTTTACTCGAAATCTCAGCCATATTTATACTAGTGTGGGCTTAAAACGTGATTAACACTGCTTTTTAGAGTTTAAAATCCATGCAAATCAAATTTGAAGAAGTTTAGTTCAATTAGGATATAATCTGGAAAAATTACCAGTTTCAGTCCAATAAAAATTTCAATCTGCCTATTTGACCCAAAACTTTCAGGCATTGTCAGATTAGCCCAAAACTTTGCAAAAACCCCAGATTTTTCCTGAAATACCATAAAATCGCCAGATTTGGCTCAAACTCTCTAAAATTGACAGATTGACCCCAAACCTTTGAATTTTGCTCAAAACTTTCTGAAAATAGCCCGTTTCCTCCCAAACTTTTTATTTTTGCCCAAATTGACCCCATAAGACTTTTAAGACTCCAAAATAGTGCCTAACTAAATTAATTTCTATCTCTACCTTAAATGATAAAAAAAAAATCAAAAATTACCTAAAAAGACTAAAATGCCCCTAAAAAATCAAAATGCTCCTAAACTAATTTTCTTAACCTAAAACTTAAGTAAAAGTTAGTGTTCGGACAAAATTGGGTGTCAACAGTATGTATAAAAGATATTTAATTATTTTGACCAAATTATATACAAACATACCAACATTTGAGGGAATTCAAGTTGCTAATTGCTGGTGGCAAGTCGTCTTCTGTCTTGAACTGTTATAACACATTTAATAATCAAGTTTTGAAGAAAATTTCAAAAAATTATTTAATTTAGTAGTGACTTATTTTTGGGGTAAAACACTAAAGATTTAGCCGATTACATTTTCCTCTCCATAAACTAATGCTTTTGCATTGATGCTAATAAGGTTGGCTGCTTCATCATCAAATAAGATGAAGCCAATGTGACCCATTGAATCTTCAACTTCTACTTCAACTCAATATCTTTAAGGATAAAATGTTAGTACATACTTGAGTTTGGAGGGAAGAAAATGCATAATAATATAATCTTATACTTTGGCTTTGGGTAATCAACTAGTGGGTTTCATTCCTCATAAAATAATCTACTTTGTTGGGAAATTAGTTTTCGTTGATGATATGAAAATCAACATGATAAGTAGTACTAGCTCAATCTTATGATTATTTTAGAAATGATTCAAATCAAGTAGTAGACATCTTCCTAAAGTAGGTTGAAAAAGGCTTACTTATTAAAAAAAGAATACAAAAAATAGGTTAAATGTGAAATAGTTTTATAGGAAACACAAATTCACCTTGTCATATGCGTAGTCACCTAGTGCGAAAATTTCACTAGTATTCTTGCTTTCTATTTCTTTCTTTTCATTGCTATTATTTTTCCCATCAATAACCAAACTTCGTATTTGAAACTTTGGATTTTTGAAATTACATTCAAATATATAATATAAAATCATGGGTGATAAGTTATCAATTAATGTAAGACATGTATTGTAACTTGGTTTTAGAATCCTACATAAAATCACCCCTTATAGTGTCAACCTCAGAAATTTAAATATTTAAGTAAATCTTGCTTGATCTTAAAGTTCCTAAGCTTGGCCGACCCATACATAAAAACAATATAGTTAATAAGTTTACATTATAATAGAAAGATAAATAAAGCTAAATGTGGATAAGAAAAGACATAATATGTTAGAAACCTTGAAAAATCTTGTCGACCAAGGAAGTGAAAACTCTTGCAACACGAGATGATTCATTTTCTCCCTTATTCGTCAAAATTTTTTTGGAGAACTCTAACCATAGTTTAAGTAAAATTTTATTCTTGTTATTTAAAAAAGATGAAAATTAGCAGAAAAATATACACAAATGATCTAAAGGAAAACATTGAACATTATGGTGTAGAAAATACCTCAAATCTTATAATTTAATAGTTAACATGTCAACTGAATAACCCTTAACAATTTTTTTCTCAATTGTACCAACCTTTACAGCAACTTTCATAGCATCTGACTTGGAAAACAAATGGTAATCATGTATGTATAGATAGTACATGCAGTATCCTATTTTATTTTGGGAAACTTTTAGAGAAACCTGTAAGGAGTTCTTCTTGATCAATGCGTGTGCTAAGTTAATCAAAAGTAACAAACTCAAATTTGCACATGGGAAAATCATGAGGCTCATGGTTCATATCATAGATTTATATATTATGAGTAATGTAGATCATAAATGGTGTGTATCTACGATCGGATAAGTTTTCTTCTCTGGAATAATAATGAAGTTCTTAAAAATATACATATTTCCTTCATGAAGCTTCTCTTTAAACTTGTATACTAAAAAAAAAATTTATAGACCCATGAATTGCCACATCTTTCATATGTAAACAAAAAACATAGTAGCCAATAATAGATCATAAATGTATATTTATAGTGGGGAGGAAAAAATAAGTTGCAAAATTCAGTAGAATAAAGAAAAAGAAGAATACTATCTCATCTACAAGAACAAAATTGATACTAATAAATTGGTCACCATTTTGAAAATTAAAAACATCCCACAAATAACACAACCTTACTTGAATAGTCTAGTTAGTCCTTTTAGAAGACAATTTCTCCAATATAACATGTTCTATTGGAAGACTATAAAAATAAGAAAAGATTCATAAAAGAACATATTCGTCCATTGTAAGAATTTAAATAAAAATAAATAAAAATAAAATTTATTAGTCTTTTAAGACAACTATCTCATTTTTGGAATTGGTGAAAAGCTAAAAATATAAATCAGTGAAGAAAAGAAGATGGGTAGCAAAAGACAATAGGAAGAAGAGAAAAGAATGAATGATAATATTGAGTGTGTATTAAAAGCAAGTATTAGAACTTTTACATATATATATAGGAGTTGCTCGGACAATACTATTGAAACCAAATAAATTTGTAATCAAGGCATAAACATATAAATAGTCCTAAGGAAAGAGTGAATTTTGGACTGAGGGCTATATAGGGACTTTAATTATTAATTATTACAAATGAATTCTAAAATTAATTGTACAAATGTACTATGAAGCTAATGCTAAAAGAAGTAGCTTTAGGGAAGTTGGATGGACAATATTAATACCATTAAAGCAAATAAAATTATAATCAGAGCACTCTAATAAAAATTAAAACTACTAAATTTTTAAGAGAGATAAAATTTATTTAAAACAATTGATTAAAAGACAATGATATTAATGAGCACTAAGAAGGAAACAAAAGCTAATGGTGTTTTAATATACTAAGATGATATAATTTTAAATTTAATCACTAAAATGTTTTAAAAATAGAATTTTAAGGCTCTCTACTATGGCACAAAGAGCCGACCGAAAATTATAATTTAAAATCTAAATTTTGGAGTTATGACTATTTGATGGCCTAAGGTATTAAATAATACAAACACACTATACAATTAATGGTAAAAAAAGTAGGGGAATGGGTGAATTTTAGAGTGATGGCTATATAAGGACTTAAATTTTAATTATAACAAATAAATTCTAAAATTAATGCTACAAATGTATTATGAAGCAAATGTTAAAGGAATTAGTCTTGGGGAATGGGTGGGTTTTTCTTTTATATAGATATATATAGATTATTTTATACTCAACATTTAGGTACTTAGATGAAATTTTTTATAGGAATGGGAAATGAAAATTATATCTTCTAAATATATGTTTTAAATAATTTTCTAGTAAATAATACCATAGATAAGTTTAACTCAAAATTAATAAAAAAAAAGGTAAAGCAGATAAAGTATTATGATTTGTATACATGTTTTATACCACATACTTAACTTATACATATTGGAGAACTTTTTTTTTTGGTATTTAGAAGCATTATACAAGTTTACAAAGAGATATACTATTATAATAATTAGGGAAAAAGGCAAGCCAACTTTTTTGAGATTAGAATGACAACTGAATCAACTTTTTTTAGATATGTTGTAGGAAGTGAGGAGGTTAGTATTCGAACTCTAGATCTCCCACATATCCTTTAGAGCCTTTTTCCACCGGGCCAAAAGACTAAGGATAAAAACTTAATTGTTCATACATGTAAAGTATTCCTCTTAATTTGTACATGTCTTATGGCATTGGCACACTGAAAAATGTTAAAATTTTCATTCACTACTTGATAACACAAGAAAATATGTGTTAGTTACAAGATAAGGGGAACGACAAATTTCCCACTTATATTCACTTGTTAGAAAAATTTTACCCTTTTTTTGTGTGCAAAAATGCCACCAATGTTATAGTGTTGAAGCAAATCTACCATTATAGTTACAAAATGATAGCAAAATAGCCACTAATTGGTGGTTTAATAGTAGGAATATTGTCAATTTGGTTTTAGCCTAATTAGCATGTAGACTGCCCTATCATGTAGCAGGCTAGGGTTTGAATCTTGATTGTGCAAGATATTGGTTCTCTTTGTAAACTATAGATGGTTTTAGGTAGGGTGGGGTAAGGCATTAGGTAGACTAAGTTATAGATGACCTCTTGTCGCGGAACGGGGCCCCAGTGCCCCATAATCTTGTAGGCCCTTAGGGACTATGAATCCCACTAAGTTACTATTGGCTAACTATTACTCATCGATATAAATTAAAACAATTTATATGCAACTTAGCCTACTCAGTTTAAGATATGCATGCTTTTGTCCTAGCAATGCAAATGAATAAATAGATCATTTGTTGAAAACGTTGCTCGAGCATTTCTGATAAAACATACTTAAAACGTACCAAGACAGTGAAATACTACAAGTAATAGTTTGTGCATACAATACACCTCTAGCATGCACCCAAAAGTAACAAGATGGATTTACATCACAATGTATCCTATTAGAGGCAACTTTCTTAGTACACAAGGTACTATATACAAGAGACAAAAATCTAACTAAGATCATCTACTTGAGCCCCACCTTGAGCTAACCAAGCTCCAAGTGCAAGCCCTTCCTTAGTTCTTGTGCACTCTTAGCCTCTACACTGTAAAGGCACAACTTAGTTAGCAAATTGCTTAAACCACAAGTATTCTAGAATCACAAGGATTCTCGACAAAAAAGTACCTGCAAAAGAGAAAGCTTAGGCCTCAACTATCAACTAGTGGCTAGGCCCGGAGTTAGAACCTGCACAATAAACTTAAGGAAGTGAGTACTTGAAAGTACTCAGTAAAGGTCCCTTGAGTACCTGCAAGAAGGTAGCAGCAACCAAGATGCAACCATGGCAAATAAGCAACCAAACAAGTGAATCAACCAACAAGCAACTCAAACAACCAACAAACATATATAAGATATGCAATGCATGAATGTATGATATGAAATGTACATAACACTTGCACTTGGGACTTTCTGCACTCTAGGTGCCATAAAATTTGCCGTGAGCTCAAACGGCGGAGGTATTTGAGATACTGGCCCTCGTATCCCAAGTACTTTACCTCCCTTAAGTCCCATCTACGGGTTCTAGAGTAGGTCGTCACCCCTCTCAAACTTACCCGCCTTTACCCTTAACTTATTGCACAAGGTAGCCATCCTATGTGGTTTAACTAGCCAAACCCTTAAGGTTTAACTTAGAGCATTCGTTGTGGCTTACTTACCAAACCAAATGGTTTGGTCGGGATTAACTTAGGTTTTTCTCTTCATTGACCATAGGTAAATGACGTTCTACTCGGCCAACAAAGAGTCTAAAAACCCACTTAACCCCCTTAGTGATCATTTAGAAGCTTAAGCACTTTGATTCTCTTAGCCACCAATTCATACTCTTTCTTAACCACACAACTTAACTACCACTTAAATAATGCATAATTCCCAGCTTAGGAACGAGTTCTAGACCCAACCGAGGCTACGGAATGTCTTAACTTAGCCTAGGGATGAAAACCGAAAGTTTGAGACACTTTTAGGATGCCCGGAGCTTGGGGGCAAAATGCATTGGCGGTGTCGTTGGTGACGCGTCGCCAAAGGCATCAATGTTCGGAGAATTTTTGCATTTCTCGGCGACGCGTCGCCGGTCGCCAATATGGCGTCGACACTGGCGACGCGTCGCCAACGCTTTCCAGCGTTGCGCGATAGCGTGCGACCTTGCATGAAAACTGCTCAAACTTTCTCATCCCAAACTCAAATCACTTGGGTCTTGTTTCTAACTCATTCCCACACAAAACACTACATTTCTATGCATTATTTAAGCTTAATTAACTTGAACCCTTACCTCAATTTAGCTACAAAGCAAGAATTGGAACACAAGCCACCTTAGCTCAACCAAGCTCCCTTTGAGTTCCACACCTAAAACCAATGTGATATGGAACCAAATACTTCAAACCAAGACCATTTTTAGCTATGGAACCAACTTAGAACCAACCCATAAGAACCCAAGAAGCTTACCCATGAATTTTGAGTTCAAACAAGCCTCCAAGAGCTAATTGAAGCTAGAACACCAACCAAGAACGTTGAGGCTTCCTACCAACACCTTGGGCCTTTACAAATTGATGAAGAATTGCAAGAAAATGAAGCTTTGGGCAGTGATTTTGGAGAAGGGAAAGGAGCTACGAAAATGGAGTTGAAACAAAATGGCTTGGGGAAGAAAGACTTAGCCAAATTATACTACTCTCCCCCTTCAAAGGTAACTTCTCCCTCTCTTATTCTTTAGCCCACAAGTTCTCATTTGTTCTAATTTGGTCACTAACCCTCACTCAAAACCAACTTTCCTTTGTTCTAAAGGATACTAAAAGCTTCTCACACTTGATTTCTTGGACACTTTAGCCACTTAAGATCTAAATGGCTTAAATGAACACTTACTCAAAACCTTCAAAGATGGTTCTAATAGCTAGGATAACTAATGGTCTTGATTTAACTATGCCAAATCACACTTAGGGACTCACTTACTTAGTTAAGCTTACCTTTCTTGCTTAACAAGGTGTTAACTTGAGGTACTTAATTTAATGAAACACTTAAACAAAGTAAAATAAATACTTACTTGATTAGAACTCTTCTTCAACTAGGAGAGCCGTCACACCTCTTGTATACATTTTCTTAAAACATTTTGAGTACCAAAAACAATGATAGGAATATTACGTTCAATGTGTAAATATTACCTACCACATGATTGCTAGGTCAACTTTACCAGAGTAATATGTTTTCGCAAAATCTTGAACCTAGTGCTGGAAAATTTCTGCTTAGCCCTAGGCACCTAACCTTGTAAACATACTATTTGAGCCATTATAATCCCAGGGCTACCTTCATACACAGTAATCTCAACAACTGGTGGATTGGGCCTTATTTGGTGGGGAATGGTGACCTTTAAGCAATGAGTAATAATGATATTTGAAGACTAGGGTGACAAGATTGTTGAAAAATAAAAGGAGTAGACTCATGATTAGAAATTTTTCTTTGTTCAATCAACATTATTGTAGCCGTTGAACCTTAGATCAATGGTGTGGATCAAGGGAAAATAGAAAAAGGGATGAACAAGTACCATGTTTGGAGTATTGGTACTTACTGGTTGGACATAGTGAAGATAGTGGTGAGAATGAGAAGTTTAGAAACTTGAGAGTCCGTCATTCTAGCAAAAAGATCTTAGGATCAAAATTTGGATTTCGGATATTTCTATGTTTGCCGCGGTCAACAATTTTAACATCAGGTTGGTCCAGGCTACATGTCTCCAAACCTATTTCAATGCCAAAAAGAGCTGGCGTGGTTGGAAGAAGTTGGGCAAGATCGGATTGGTTTCTTCGAGCAGCTTCAACCATGACTCCACAGCTTTGCATGGAAGAGAAATATGTCATCCTTAAGCATACTTTTGACTTACTTTATATGGGACCCTTATTAAATAACATGAAGCTCATGCCTTTTTCATATTAGAATCCATGGGCCCCTTAGCAACCATGAAATAATAAGTTCTTATTAATTCATTTAATTGAAGTCAAATTCCCACGTAATATTAGTGATAGATTTACACAGAAAAATAAGAAGAGCTTCAAAATTGCCTGTTTGGGTAAATATGAGTGGAAAATGTACCCTTTTTCCTTTAAGAAAATATAAGATTATAGCTTTTACGGTTGAAATCTAAATTATTTTTTTATCTTGTCTTTCACGCTAATTTTTTCTCTCATATATTCACTCTTATTCATATAAATATTTAAAAAGGTGAACTTGTAAATACAATTGAATATATTAGTAATAATTTTCTAATCTTCTTTGTATATATATCTTACAAGATTTGTACATACTCTCACATTACTTGTTCATTAGGTTTATACGTAAGTTATCAGATTTGTATATATATTTGATTCTAGTGAGAAGTGCCTTTGGCCAGGTTCACACAATTTTTTTTTATTTTCATGTCATATAACGTGAAGTGTAATTAGAAATATCCTCTATATATATTTTTTTGGTACTCAAAAATGTGCGTGCACAAAAACACACACAGATATATGTATGTATGTGTATAAAAAAAGTAAATTCTACTGGCATACCTTAATTTATTACTCTCTCCGTCCCATTTTAGTTGAAACATTTGTTTGAGCACGGAGATTAAAGTGTATGTAATTCGTGTTATTTTTTTATGTAGTAAAAGTTTAAATAATGATTAAAAAAGAAAAAATTCTTTTTCAGGTTTTGTGTAGTGAGAGATTGAGCGGAGAATAAAAAAAGAGTATTTATTGGGTTTTATGTAAAATGATAATTTAATTGTTTAAACTTTTCTAAAAGAAGAAACGTTTCAACCTTTTTGGGACTTTCCAAAAAGGAATACGTTTCAAGTAAACTGAAACGGAGGGAGTATTATTTATTTTAAATGGGTACCCAACCTTTAGATTAGTTGTATCGAACTATGGAAGCTCCAATTAGATACTTTCATAGATTTTTCTGTCTAACCAGATGGAAATTGATAATATGACATCAAATAATATTAAAATAAAGTCTTAACAACAACTTTGGTCCTCTGTCTTTTCAATCACTAATCCTACGACTTAAAATCAAGTTAAATCAATTCTGCGCAACCCTCCAGCACATAATCCTTCGAACGTCAGGTCCTACTACCCACCTCCAACTTCTAGTGCGAACAACTCCTACCTGCGTCCTACATCCGCTAGTAGCCCCCGACTTCCATCATCAGCACTCCTCCCCCGACTTTACTGCTGGAACTTTGACTTTAATGCATTCCAAACAATTTAAAAATTAGATTAAATCAGTATTGTTTCTTTGTCTGATTTGGTTTGCTAGGCGAGCGAGGATGGTGGAGATCAAGCTTCAGATCATTGGCGCAGGCTGGGCGACAGCGATTGGGTGCGAGGACGATTGTGCACGATGACGATTGGACGAGACAACTATCAGGCGCGATGACAAATGGTCGCACTCCTTCTGTTCTTTGATCGAGCGTCGCGTGCGGTGGGGGCTTGTGGCGTCCAGGTTGGAGCCAATCTGCGAGTGCTTTACACCCAAGAGATACCAGTGTTTCCGATGGCAAATAAGGCTGGAGCCAATCGGTGAGTGCGTTGGGCGACTGCGGCGGCGACATAAGAAGAGAGGGGTTTGGGCGACGATAGTGGCGACACATGATGAAAGGCAATGATGTAAAAACCGGACCGGACGGCTCAACCGGTCTGCCAGTGTACCGTCAGCCCTTCCGAGCCGGCTACCGGCTCATATAAGCTTTGGTCAAGAACCGGTCAAAATCGGGTGAACCGCTTGGAACCGTAAAAACCGTTGAGCCGCCTGAACCGACGGTCTAATATAATTTCTTTTAAATTATAATAAAAAAACTGAAAAAAAATAAAAAAAGAAGAAAATTTTGTCTGTTTGGATTCAATTACAGGTAAGAGAGGGAGAAAGCAATGAGAGAGAAACAATTGATTCAGGAGTTTAAGAAGTAAAAGATCAATGGATCGTGAAGGCAGAAGTTGAAAAATTGACGCGCAAAGAGAAAATAAAAAAAATCAAATGATAAACAGAAGAAAAAGTGGATGATAGACGGAGGAAACTAGAATGGTTGAAACTGGAGTAGCTCTGCCGCCGTTGGAGAGAGAAAGAAGAAGAGAGTCAAAGTCTAATTTTGCTTTTTGCGTATCTCTAGGGTTGTAGGTATTTAAAGTGGATGATTTATAAAGTGAGTCCTTATATTATGTTAGAGTTATTGTTATAATCCATAATATTTTTTAAGTAACAATAAAGTTCCTACTAAGTCATAAAACAAAATTACAAAGGTGGCTTTGACTCGACGGTCTAACCGGTTGAACTGGTTTGACCGTGAACCGAAAGCCTTTCCGGCTTGGAAAATGGCCCGGCTTTAAAAACATTGATGAGAGGTAGGGGCGTAGCCAGAAATTCAACTTGGGAGGTAGAGGCATGATGTAAAACGGTTTGTTAGCATATATAAATTTACAATTACTAATAGAAAATACTAAATAATATTATATATAGACATAAAATTTGAAAGTTTATAATAACTAAGCTTATTTTAAAAGTTTACAACTCAAAATTCATTAGACAGTTTACATATATAGACACATTGAGTTCAAAAATTTATAATAATTAAGTTCAATTTATAGAGTAAAAATAGTTATTTGAATTTTCTATTAATTATAAAAAATATTATACAAATTAAATTTATTTTATAGCACTTACTAGATAGTCCAAATTATGATCTAAAAAGTTGTTATTAGACAAATACTTTGAGTTAACAAATTTCATGCAATGGAACTAAAATGAAACATTTTTGATAGATTTAGGACTAAAACAAAATATTTTTAATATGTTTGGAACCAAAACAGAATGTTTAATAGGATAGGGACTAAAAAGAAATAATAATTAAAGATTAGGGACTATTACACAATTTACTCAATAAGACCTTAAATGGATAAAATATACTAGAGCCCCTTATTAATTATAAAACTTACAGATAGGTACCTAACTTTAATAAGTCTACAATTGTATCACATATTTAAGTACCCAATAAAAATTTTTAAAATTTTAGGGGGGGCAGCCACCCCCTCCCGCCCTTAAGAAGATACGCCCCTGATGAGACGGCTAGGGAAATTATAGATGAATGGGAAGGAAGAGTACATCTAAGTTAGAAAGGATTAGAAGTTTAGGGTTTGGAGTTATTGATTGGAAAAGACTAGGGACCAAAACTGTTATTAAGATATTATTTTAATGTTATTTAATGTCATATCATCAATTTTCAACCAATTTAACAGCAAAATTAATGGAAAGTACTAAATTGGATGTGTTATATGAATTTATGTAGTTTGATAGGACAAATTTAAAGGTTAAGCATCTATTTAGGATAAAAAACAAGTTAAGTTACCCCGATAGAATTTACCTTATATATTTTAAGTAGAGTTGTATGAGAGAGGAAAAGAGGGGAAACTCAAATCCACAATGTGGGGATTTGGAGTCAATGTCCCTAACTACTGAGCCAAGCTCACGATGACTGAGGTGCATATTTTACATATTGTTAGAGAAAGAAATTGAATCCCGATATAAAATAAGTAAGATTGAAAATAATGCATTACTATAAATGCAAAACTAATTAGTCCTAAAAGAAAAATCATAATCTCTATTATATTTAAGGGAAAATTATAAAAATCCCTAATGCTTGTCCTAACCTATATTTGTCTCCTCCTATTATAAGAAATATATTATTATCATTTGGTTTTGGCATTTTAGGAATTAGTTAGCAAATTTTTTATATCCAAAATGAGTTGTGGGTGTGTAATTGTAGGTTTTAAAAGCTTAACAGGGGTAATTCTATATTTCTCAAAATGGGAGGGGACAGTTGTAAGTTACAGCAAACCTCAAGCAAAGGGTGTTCGTAATTTGCCCTACATGTTTTTTTTGTTCTTTTTTTTTTTTTCCATAGAAAGATGATTTCCACTAAACCATCAAGGTAGATCATACATCATATCACGCAGCAAAAAATTTTAGAAAGAAAATGAGAGACTATTTGTCTACTCTAGAATGGTCATCTCCTTTTAACACCATGATGCTATGGCATCTGCACAAGAATTAGCCGGTCTAGGAATGTAGGACAAGTTACATGTGAGAAACTTCTGCCTTAACAAGCCTATGTAAGTTACAATGCCTCTAATCTCCCGTGGCCCTATTGTCTCTAAACACAATACCAATTCCAGCTTTCATCGACTCCTTGTCAAATGCAACATCAATGTTCTTCTTAATTTTACCTTCATTAGGTTTAGTCCAGCATTGTGATGAACGTTCTGCTCTACGCCTAATGCATGGTTGCTCCTCCGGATTACTGCACTTGGACACAACCTCTTAAACGTGGTTAGCTATCAAGCAAAGCGGCGTTTTCTTAAACGTGGTGAGCCCAAAGACTTCCTCCATGTCCACATCCTCTGTTCTCATCCCCTCTGGCAAACTCCAATCAAACCGACCCAACAAGCTCGCTACCGCCAGCTCAACCAGCACCTCGGCGAAGTTGATCCCTGGGCAGCCGCGGCGCCCCACTCCAAAAGGAATGAGCCCGAAATGGTGCCCTCTGAAATCCACTGAACTATCCAAGAACCTCTCCGGTCGAAACTCGGTCGGATCCTCCCAGTAATTCGGGTCGATTCCGATTGATCTGGCGTCTATGAGAACTCTTGTACCGGCCCGGATTTTGTAGCCGTAGATGGTGCAATCTCCGATGGTTTCTCTGGGAAGTAAGAGAGGAACGGGCGGGTGGAGCCTCAGAGTTTCTTTTATAGCAGACTTTAGGTAGTTGAGATGATGGAGATCGGCTTCTTCAACGTTTTGTTTTCCTCGGATTGTTGCTCTGATTTCTTCTTGTGCCTTTTTCATGGCTGATGGATGCTTTATCAGCTCCGCCATCACCCAAACTATGGTCGACGCACTTGTGTCTGTTCCGGCTAAGAACATGTCCTATGTCACAGAGCATAATTAACATTAGCACAAGTGTTAAATTTATGACCTTTCAACAAAAAATTGATTGGGTTGCGTGTTCAAACCAAATTATTAAAGGCTAGTTTTCTATTTATTTACTAAAATATTAAAAATAAAAATTATAAATTAATCAATAAATAGTGAATGTTACAAAAAAATTTAGATAGAAGAAGTACAACTTTTAACCTAATTTTAGACGCTATTCTCAAACAAAGGCTAAGTCAAGAGTTCAAGAACCATCGACATACCAAGAGGATGCCTTTAAGATGTGGATTGTGGAGCCAGTTCTGATTAGGATCTCTTTGAAGTCTTAGGAGCACATCAACAAGATCTTCATGTTCAACTTTAGGCCTCTTAGGATCCAGATGCTCTGCTATGGCCTCCTCAAGTAGCCCATCCAATTCTCTGCAAAGTTTGTCGAGCCTAGAATCGAACCCATTGAACCTGTTGATCCACTTCATCCACGGAAAATAATCAGCCAGATTGAATTCCATCAACATCTCCTGATTTTCGTGCAACACCCTGTCTAAACTGCTCGACCCGCCGCCGCCGTCGCTCTCGAACTTCTTCCCCAGTGTGACCCGGGAAACGATGTTGTTCGCCAGCAGCATCGACAGCTTGTTGAGGTTGACCAGCCGTCGACAGCCAGAGCTGGCGATCCGGTGGAGGACGAGCTCTGTTTCTTCGGCGCGGACGGCGTGGAAAGACTGGACCCTTTTCAGGCTTAGAAGCTCCAATATGGCGACCTTCCGGGACTCCCTCCAGACCTGCCCGTACGGGGCGAACGAAATGTCGCTGCAATCGTACGTCAACTTGCTCGCAACATAGAGGTTCGGTCTGCCGGAGAAGATTATGTCGTGGGCACGGAAGACTTCTCTGGCGGCGTCGGCGGAGGATATCACCAGGGTTCCAACCGAACCAAGCTGAAGGAACATGAGAGGGCCGTACTGTTTGGAAAGGCGTTGGATGGAGTCGGGCGAGCTGCCGAGTTGGTGCAAGTTTCCGATAATCGGAAGCTGCTTCGGCCCAGGAGGAAGATCGTTACCTGCTGAAGAACGTATTAGTATTTGCTTCATGAGGAAGAAGAGGAGCAAAAATGGAAAGGGGAGGAGGAAGACGAAAGCCAGTAACATCTCGGAAGCCATTTTCGGAAGATGCCAAAGGTGGCGGTATGCTTAGGTAGACTGAAACCTGTATATAACTAATGAAATTGGTAAGAGATGGAATCTTTGTCTTTTTTGTTGACTACGAGGGATGAACCAAATTAGACACGGCACAACACAACCCGCTAGGCGCCAAGTGCCACTTTTTTTCTTCGGCGGAAAGAGGATATATATATTAAAAAAAAAGACATTACATCGGAGCAGACTTGTCCTTGCACAGAAGGGAATCTCCAGTTCAAAGGCATGGAGGTAAAACATCCCTTGCACAGGCATTGTTTGTAGAACAAGGAGAATTAGGCCTAGGATCAGGAGGTTCAGTTCTTGCTACATGTATGGGATAACCGTTTAAGGTACATAAGAGGTTTCATTAGCAATGATATCCAGAGTACTGAACAATAATCAAAAGGCTTAGATACCAAACGCCCCTTTAGTTATCACCACTTATCACTTGGACAGATGACTACTTAACTATGACTTATTATAACTCAGTCTCTCAATTATTGAAAATCAAATAAACAATCCTCTGACATAGTTATATGCTGTCACGCGTGGGTCATTTAGAAATCAATTTTAACGGCAGCTCAAGTCTCTATCACTTAGCTGTCAGCCTTCACGGGCAGGTGACCCCCTTGAACTATCATTACAAGAACAGATGACCCCTTTGAACTATCACCACGTAGACAGATAACCATCTCAACTATATATAAAGATTTATTTATTTATTTATTTTATTATATTTGATTTCAGCATCTCCTAAAAATGAAATTTACATAAATAGTAAATTTAATTTTTTAATTGATTCACAGTATTATTTTCACTGGATATATGAATATTGAGTTATACTAATATTAACTTACATTTTTTTAGTTATTAATTATTTATTACTAATTTTATCTTAATATATAACACTACAATGCTGAAGCAAAAAAAAATGATTGAGCTTTCAGTCACATTGGCCACTGAAATATTAGGCACTACCTTAGTGTCAAAAATGCTAGTCGTGATTAAAGGTGACAATGTTTAGTGACTTAAAAGCTTAGTCACGCAAATGGAGTTTGACCCAAAGCTTGGACCAACTGAATGTTTAATCACTCAACTTAGCAACTACCAATTTCATTGCTCCCAAACATTTTATTTTTATTTATTTTAATTCTAATTATTAAAATAAAAATTAAATTAAATTAAAATCCTTCTCTCATTTCATGTATGTAAATTAATAATCGATAATTGAATGTGAAACTAAAGTTTTGGATCGATTTGAATCGAATTAACAAACCATTTTTGCCTTATTCAATCGGTTTGTATGATTTTTTCAATTTTACCTAAATGCTTTCCCACCTAATAAAAGTAAGAAACTTTAGATCATTCTTTAAAAATCAGTAAAAAAAAATTTAAGGGACCCATTGATTACAAAAATGAAAATCAATGATATATTTTTTTAATTTTTTTTTCTTCTAAACAAACTTTTGATAATTTATCTCTAGGAAAAATGTTGCACATCTTTTCTAAGAGAAGATAATTGGGCTCGGCCCACTTAAGGATCGTGCGTCAACTTTTGCACTTGGGTCCATCGACCCGCCCGGATCAATTCCAGCAGGAAAAAGGACGCAGACAGGATTCAACTGTCAGAGGGGATAATTGAAGAGCTGAAGTTGCATTGGTTTCCCGAACGGAAATTTGAGCATGAATCCTCTGGCTCTCCCTTATCGTAATGTTCAAACTGTAGGTATTTTTAAGTCGCAGAACCAAGGGAGAGGATATTTCAGAGGAAATGCTCCTCTGTCGAACTCTTCTCAGCTACCCTTTAGACACAGCCTCTCAGATGCTACTTCGCGTGTTGTAAGTATTTATTTCCACTTTTCTCATGTTTTTGTAGATGGGTTTCATATTATTGCTTAAAGTTTCCTTCTTTAATGGGTATCGTTTTGTTACTAGAAAGCAAGGGAAGAAAGGTGAGATATTTAGAGGAATGAACCATTTTCCTTGTTTCTTCATTTGGTTCAGCAATGCGGTTCTGTCAGAATGCAAGCTGGTGATGAAGATTTTGAGCTGAAGCAGATGAGAGATATTGCTGCCGCCAAAAAAAGATGGGATGCTATGGTCTTAATTACACGACATTTTATTCCCCCCCCCCCCCCCCCCCCCCCCCCCCCTTTCCCAAGTTTTTATTTTTTTTTCCTTCCTCTCTGGGAACTTTCACTGTGACATGGATTTTGTTTCTCGAATCTTTTGCTATGCCGTTTCTACCCTTTCACTATCCTTACTGGCATTGCTAGCTCCGATTGAAAAACTTTTTGAATTGAGATTTTCTCTTGAGTTCATGTGAGGCCACTTGCATATGGTTTGATTCATATGACATTGTAAATGTCTATGCCCTGCTTCATGTTCGATGATTTTCTTTTTGTCTACGTGCTTTTAGCTCAGGGAAGGGAAAGTAAAAGTTCTTACACCCCGAGAAGCAGGATATGCCGTTCAGCTTTCAAATAAACCTCTACTTGATGTTCGCCCCTCTACGGAACGCCAGAAGGTGTAGCAGGGTTATCAACTTTTATTTGTACGAAGTATAATTTACATAGGTTCCCTTGTGACTAATAGATTTCATATTCAGAAATCAAATTGCTGCACATAAATCATTATCATATTTTGTGCAATACCATGTTATTCCATTTAAATTGTACTACATTATATTCATATGGCCCCTAACCATTGTGGAATCATTCTTGCTCTTCGTGTTGCTCTCACCTTTGAAAATAATTTATAGTGAGCTATTTCCTTTTGTAGGCGTGGGTTAAGGGTTCCTATTGGATACCGATCTTTGATGTTGATAAGAAATTTGATGCTGGAACTCTTTCTAGAAAGGCCACCAGTTTTGTGATGGGTATATCTTGATCTCTTCTGTTTTTATCTTGTGCTCCTCCCTTGCACCTATTTTCGTTCCTTCTATGTTCTGCATGATTTCCTGGCCTGAGGTATTGTTAAGTACTGCTTCATGTGTCCTATTCTTGAACAAATGTAACAAATCAACTAAATTTTCCTTCAGGAGGTTGGTGGAGTGGTGTCCCTACATTGTCTTATGATAGGTGCGTTGTGTGTTGCTTTCACTTTTTCAGTTGTTATTAGTTTCCTTATGCATATTTCTTGTCTGGAATTGGTGCCAAAAATGTACATGCACACTGATTGAATCATTTCATGCTGGTTTTTACAACATCTGGCAGCCAGTGCTTACAGAAAGTTGAGCAGAAATTCTCAAAGGATACAGACCTCATTGTAGCGTGCCAGAAGGGATTGAGGTCAGTTTCTAGATAAAAGCTTTGGCTATCATGCACTGCAAATGCCATATCGTGAACAAAGTTATGCATGGTGGTTTTTGGTCTTCAATTGAAATCCTTTTATGTCCTTTTGTTTTTTTTCCATTCAGTTTTTAATTTCCCATATGGAGGGAAAATTTTATGTGTTGTATAAGGCAAAAAAAGGTTTTTAAGACATAAACGGGTTACATGGTGATCAAAGTAGAATATAGGGATGATTTTGCATATAAAATGCTAGCCCACACATACTTGTCGAATTCTGGATTTATATGATGAATGTGAATTAGAGTATGAAGGAAGTCCATTTATTTGAAAGGGAATAAAGGCATGTATCTAAGGAAAAAGGGAATCAAGGCATCACATTTACTGATAGTTTGAACTAGTTACTCACTTATAGATGTTTATTAAGGTTTTGGATGTTTTGGTTCATGGCATTCTGTATTTATGGCAGATCTCTTGCTGCTTGTGAGCTACTAAATAATGCTGGATACAAAAACCTCTTCTGGATTCAAGGGGGCTTTGAGGCTGCTGAAGAGGAAGTATATCAAAGAATTTGAACATTCCACTTTGTTTGAAGTTTCTCATTTTTTTGCACTCATGTCTCAATCAAACTTTTACAGGGAACAATTGTTGATATTGACATGTTATGTGTAGGATCTTGTCAGAGAAGGTCCACAGCCTCTGAAGCTCGCAGGAATAGGTGGCCTTTCAGAGTTTCTTGGGTACTATCTTTTGAGCTGCCACTTAACATTTGCACATAACTCTTAATAACATAGAGGGCTATTGATGAGTTTTCTATTAGTGAACAGAAGAGGTTGGTAAAACTTAGGGCACTTGAGTTACTTTCTCCACACAGTTATTTACTATGTTATATTTAATTTGAGTAAAGTTGGCGATATTTTTCAAAATGAATGTTAGATGCCTTTACCATGGAGATGTTTGAGTGTATCTGGATGATTCACATCTCTCTTATATCTTGTCTATTTAGCTGGACTGACCAACAAAGAGCTCAAGCTTCCAAAGAAGGATGGAGCTACCGGTTATTATTTTCTGCCAGACTGGTAATTACACTCTAGCCTAGCGTATTAAGAACAGTAAGTCATAGATGTACTGCATCAGGTAATTATGTTTCATTTTTGTTGCAGGTTGGAGTTTTCCTGGTTGCTGATGCCCTGCTTATTGGGGTCCAGCAGCTGAGTCGTTATATTCAGGATATAAGGTCTCACTGAAATTTTTGTGGATCTTCTTCTATAAGGTACTTGATTAAAACTTGTCGGAGATGGAATTTGAACTCATCAAGATGAGATTTGAAGTCAAGCCTGTACCAATTTATTTTCTGAGTCATGTGACTCCTGGCGGCTTTTCAAATTAATATAGTGAGTGTGTGTGTGTTTCCTATTTTGCTTCTGTTCTATGTCAGTGTCTCTGTTTCATGTTATGTTTGAGCGACGATGCTATTGACTTGAAAATGTTAATATTTAATAAGCTTTTAGCTTGTTGAGGATTGATTCGAGATTGCTCAAACAGATAGATTTAACCTCCTTGATATCTTGAAATAAAAGAATGCCAAAGAGAAAAGATATGCAACTCTTTAAGATAGTTTTGCTTCCGGGAGATGAAGATTGAATTCTGCCTTTTTGGTGAAGCATAGATGAGAGAAAGAGAGGATAAAACTAACAGTTCATCGTGGTAATAGGATTCATTTTATTCTACTTACCCTTGGTAAAACAAAGACTCAGGTGGGATTGGAGTTTAGGAAGGTTGTTTGCATTTATTCTACTTACCCTTGCTAAGGGCTTGAAGGGATATTGGGGAGGTCCAGGGTTCAAATCCTGACTCCCCATGCCTTTTTATCAATGCAAACAAACTTAGTGACAGTTGCCTAAGCCACTAGGTCCTGGGTTCAAATCCTGACCTCCCCATATCCCTTCAGGCCCTTAGCCACTAGGCCAAAGGGCTGTGGTGCCTTTTCTTTTTCTTCACCATGATAAATGACCTACTTAATGTATGATCAGAAAGTTGCTTCCATACGACAATAGTCATTGGTTCAAGTACGATAATAAGTAGAACTTGTCAGATACCACTGCTGACACAGATTCAGTCTCATCATTAACAGAATATCACACCTAAATCTCAATTACGTTGGAGTTGATTGCATGCACATTGCAGCATCTGTTAACTATTATAAGTATAGTAGTTCTCAACCTACAATGATCTTTATGAAAGTGAATTCTACAGAAAAGATCCTGTATGGAACCGATTTAAATTTGTGTTTTCTACCAATTATTTGGTATATGAAATTGTAAAATTAAGATTTTGTATAGTTCTTTGTATGGCACTACTCTTGAAAGTATTGACATTTTTTTATCAATGCAAACAAACTTAGTGGCAGTTGCCTAAGCTAAATGGTCTTCTTGTCATAAAGCTCTTGAGGGAATAATATGGACCATTAATGAGGTAATTTATTTCTCAAGAATGGTGAAGATATCCATAACCATTCCCCAGCAACTCTTTCCCAGATAGAAAATGTTGCACTGTTACATGCTAAACTACAGAAGGATTGAATTCTGGATCCTATTTAAGGTGGGGCTTTTCTTGCACTCGTGCTTTTGTGCACCATGCTGTTGGTGAGGATGATCAGTGGACCTGGGCACAGAATATTGTTCGATCCGTTTTGTCATCAAATGATCATGTTAGCAAAATGGGGTTTTGCTTTAACAATCAGACTTCTTGTTCTGTGCATTGTGATGCCAAAAGCTTTTGTCATGTCCAAATCTTTTGTACTAGTACGGTAGTACCAGGTGGAAGCTCCCAGTCAAAGCTTTGGAGGAGCTGAGCCAAAGCAAGCTCCACAGATGCAGTCCCAAATGTCATAGCCGGACAGATTCTTCTTCCAGCTCTGAAAGGTATCAGCTCAAAATCTTGCCCCTTGAAATCAATTGAACTACCTATAAATCGTTCTGGCTGGAACGACTGGGGATCTTCCCATAATTCTCTATCTCTACCTATTGCCCATGCATTGACAAAAACCCGAGTTTTGGCTGGAATGTCATACCCATCTATGATAACATCTTCCATGGATTCCCTGGCAAGTAAGACAAGAGCAAGGCGGATGCAATCTCCAAATCTCTTTGATGACAGCTTTCAGATACTCTAGGTGAGTCAAATCCACCTATGTAAGGTGTATTTCGGTGGATCCATTCTTCTGTAAGTGGAGGGGAATATCCACTAAATCCTTGTGCGTCTCTTTCTGCCTTGCAGGATTAAGGTGTTCCACTATGATCTCATCGAAGAATTGATCAAACCGTCTGAATATGTCCTTGATATGATCAAGGAAGGCACACATGGAGAAGGCAATGACCCATTGAAGGTTTCTAGTGGACCTATGACAAGGAAGAAAGCTAAGGAGCTCTCAAGTGCACTACAAGCCTTTGTTTCAAGTTTATTCATGGAGAATGGACATGAAACTTCACAAGGAGTTGCTGGAACTTTCAAGACACCATATGGAGATGATGGATATGCTTGGTACTCAGTTCTGGAGTGCTTAGACAAGTCACAAAATAAGGACACTAAGGACATCACTCAAAGTGCACCATTTGAGCCACCTTAAGTGTTCTTGATGCATTTTGTGCCCATAAGCTGGATTTTTGAGCTCTAACTTTTCAGACCCCTTTTTCCACATCTAAGAGGAAGATTCATGTCATTAGAACTCAAAGATTCAAGCTGGGAGCTGAAGATACAAGTGAAAGCCCTAAAGTGCCAAAAAATGCACCCGAAAAGGCTATTTGGGGGTTTTCGGGTTTAATCTTGTATTTGCATTTTATTTTCGTTCAATTCCTGTTTAGATACATTATTTAGGATGTTATTTAGGCTATGAAATTAATTCAGGTCGCTTAGGACAGGTGGCATATGCTGCATACACAAAACAAGTTAGAAAGGGTTTAGGAGTCCTAATTGGACTAGGTTTTCTTAAGTCCTTTGTAAATAGGTTTCCTAGGTGACTTGGGCTGCGAATTTTGCCAAGATTTTTACCCTAGTTTAGGCCTATATAAAGGCACATATTCTGGATGTAAACACACAGATTAATGCTGAAATAATATTGCTCTTTGGAGAGGTTTTCTCTTTGGTTCTTTGTGGACTGCCTTGGTGCACAAGTGTGCTTATGTTTTTGGAGTTCTATACTTCTCGTTTCTAGTCACAGGTTGATTAGGGGTGGGGGTCTTCAAATCCAGTCTCTTTAATGTCTTGTGGAGCTTGAAAAACATCTTGGGCGCGTTTCATGGTCTTTATACCATCGGGGTTCGCATCAGTCCTGAAGTCTGGATTTCAAGCCTGTTAAGCTATGCATGAGTTCCATGGAAGGGAAGAAATCTCCTATGCTGAATCCTCCAAGTAATTCTTGATACTCCTCTAGCTTCTCTTGGAATCCACGCTGATCATTTTCTCCTTGTGAAAGTTCTTTTCCTATTTGTCTTGAAAATAGGGTAGGAGACACATGGTAGGTTTCCAAACCTTAGGATAAAAGTATTGGATAGTACTAAACCTTGGGGCAAAAGCCTTGACGTGTTCTACTTTTGCTACTTCTAGGGCCAAGCAAAGAAATCCTTGGCTATGTCCATTTGTGAGATAATGTTTATTGTCAGCATTCGAGCTGTAGAATGATTCCAGACTTCAGATTTGTGACTTGTGTTCATAGCTGGGGATAAGGAGATTGTGCATAGGGACAAAGCAAAAAAAAGGAGAAATTACAAAAAACCCCCTGAGATATAAGGTAACCTACATTTATGTCCTTCATGTTTCAAATATCTACACTTATCCCCCCTTCAAAGTTAACTCCGTCATTCATGGTTACAAAATGAAAGGGAAAATGTCTTAGTTTGCCATCCTAGCCTTCTTACTTAGAAATCCTACCCCCCAACCTATACATATAACAAACTATTCCCCTCTCTCTCATCAGCGCCTTCTTCCATTTAACACGCTCGATGGATTCCTTTTTTGGGCTGAGGAAGATTTGCGGCTGGGGTTTCTTTGGGCAATGTTTATGGTGGTGGTGTGATGAATCAAAGCAGCGGTTTCGCGTGCTGGGCTTTCCTTCTTTGCCCTCTTGTCACACCGCCTGGAATCACGAACAGTTGGGAATTGTGAATGCTTGGCGACAGAATATCATGCCATTTTGTGATGAGGAAGGTGAAAGAGGTCGAGGAGGATGGTTGGGAATCGCATCACCTGGGAATCTTGTTGCTGTTGTCCTGGGGGATGTGGAGATCATTGGTGCGGAGAAGATCGAGGAGGATGATGAAGCAGTTGGGGTCCAAGTTGGCGATTGAGGCAAATCTCTCAGATTATGGTAGATTGACGCGAATCTCTCAATGTCCAGGTCAGTGATTGAGGTGGAGAGGAGAGGAGGGAGACAAAGGCAGAAAGAAGAGGAGGACAAAGATGAAGAGCAAAGGAGGTGAGAGGAGGGAGGACGGAGTGGAGAGGTGGTCTGTTGTTGAAACTGTAAAAAATAATTCTGGTCTAGTAACAATTCAGAATAAATAAATTTGTATTATAGTAGTGAAAATCAGGTTGAATCCCAAGGATAACTTTTTAACCAAAAGCTTCTTGAAAGAAAACTAAAATAAAAGATTTTAGGGGATTGTTTGCAATAAAAAAATGAAATAAAATAATAAAAAATAATCAGAGAACGAAAATTGAGAAACTTATCAAGTAAAAAATAGAATGAAACAATCAAGAATGTGAATCTTGATATTAGTCAACATTTACTACCGAATTCCTATAATTGATCATCGATGCATAGATAGATCAATTAAGACTTTGAATATTTATTGTTGGAGCTATCTTCTTACTTCTTCTTAGTCGTAATTAATTAGAAAACAAGTAATCTAATTAACTCTAATTGCTAAACAATCTAAGACAAGTGTTTTAATTTAATTTAAAAATTGCATTAAAAATTAGAGAGAATGATGAAATTGAATAACACAAACATAAGTAGTTGTATTTAATTTAGTTTAATGTTATTCGTAACACCTAATGATTTCTGACACAACAAATCAATAAATCTTAGTTGTTTCACAGATTAGAGAGACCAAGCAATTACAAATTTGATTTTTAACCCAGCAATAGATTGAATTCGAATAACAACTAGTAGGTCTCCTAACATATAAATGAAACAGTTATGAAATTAATTATAGAAGAACATCTAATACTCAAAATTATTAATTGACTGAACAAAAATAACTTTGATCTCACAGTATTGAAGAATCTGGGGTTTTAGTCTTTTTCAACCAAGAATAAAATAAATCAGCCGAACATGACCATTAAAAATCACTAAAAAGAAAAGAAAAGAAACAAGAAAAGAGATAGAGAGTTGGGGGAGAGAGAGCCTATGGAGCTGCTCCCTTTAAACACCTAAAAAAATTAACCTAGTGTACTAAATTATCAAAATCTCCCTAAACTTTCTATATTGTTATAAAATTAATTCACACAAATAAAAATGATTCAAAATAACTAGAATGCCTTAAAATGACAAAGAGAATGATGTCTTTTGGTTGGAATTTTCACCTACATGGTTTAGAAGCCTTTGAATTAATCCACATCAAAACTGGTTTCAAAGTTGTAAGCAAAAAAATGCTCCGGAACATCAATAACAAGTTCAAGTTGAAATTCAACCTCGAACAAAGCTCAAAGCATGAAAGTTGTAGAGCTCTTTCTTAGCTTCGAAATAACACCTGAAGCATATAAAACAGACATCTACAACCACAGATATGCCCAAAATACCGTAATTGCTTCTAAACGAGTGATGATGCGCAAATTGTGACTTTGAAACAAATTTTACCCCCTTAACATGCAAATTAGGTTTCATGGTCTTCATATGATTTGTAGCTCCAAATATCTTTACAATGAATCAAGAATTACTCAATTTTGATTTTTGTACTTCAAGATATGATTTTTTTATTGGAACATTGTCAATCTGTCAAAATCCTGAAAGAACACAACCAAATTAAAACTTGTAAAATTACAAATTAAATCCATTTTTAATTAATTGAAACCAGATATGTTCTAAGCTATAAAGCATACTGAAAAGAGATCTTATGGTTCAAAGCACATTAAAACATATTTCATTTGTCTCATATTCTTTGCACCATTTGACTTTTTCATATAGTTTGACTTGAATTTATTCATATTAGTATTTATTAGAAAAAAATTTTAAAAAATATATTTAGAAACTATATGTTTTGATTTATCATTCTTATATACAAGTTCTTCATTTATATGCTAAAATGTTGAAAATAAAAAATCATAGATTAATTGCTAAAAAGTGAATGGTGCAAATAATATGGGACGAAGGGAGTACTAAAATGTGAGAGAAATAAATATAATAAATGTAAGCTTATCAAGAGGAGAGAATGGAGGGCAGAGGCAAAGGCGGAGAAGAGAGAAGGACAAGGGGGAGGAGATGAAGAAGAGGGAGGATGGATTGGAGCAGGGTGGCAGGGAGGAGTAGTAATGAATGAAGGGAAGAGAGAAAGTTGGGGGCTAAAGATTCTAAGGAAGGAGGCAAGGAGGACAAAGTTAGGTATTTGCTATTTTCTTTTGTAACTGAGAGTCACGGTGTTAATTTTGTAAGGGGGTAAGTGTAAATATTTGAAAAATAAAGGACAAAATTATAGGTTTGAGTAGGGATGACAAAATTTGATCCAACCGGAAGACATAACCTAACCCACTCAAACCCAAGTCCGACCTGACCAGATTTGACCAAAAAAGTTAATGACCTGAACCCGATTGTATTCAACCCAACTTGAACCCAAACCCGATTAAAGTGAAATCCGAGAAAACCCGAACCTAAGCTCGACTTGACTCGAACTTGAAATAACCTGATTTTAACTTAAATTAACACAAAATATATAGTTGGCAAAGATGTTGATACCCAATTTTGTCCAGGCACTGATTTTTGTTTAAGTTTTAGGTTAGGAAAATTAGTTTAAGAGGCATTTTCATTTTTAGGGGGAATTTGGTCGATTGTTATGACATTTAGGTCATTTTTGTCATTTTAAAGTTTGTTGGTCTTGTCACATTTAGGTTACATTGTATAGTTTTGACACTAATTTAGAGTCCTGAAGGTTTGCTAGGTTAATTTAGGCAAAAGGGAAAAGTTTGGGTGGAAATTAAGGGTTTTTAATGATTCTAGGCAAAATTAGAAAGTTTTGGGGCCAAATCTATCAATTTTAGAAAGTTTGAGCCAAATCTAGCGATTCTATGGTAACCCAACCTGATTGGATTTGAGCCCAAACAAATCCAGTCTGACTCAAACTGAACCCGAAATCTACTCAACCCGGAATCAACCTAAACCTAAATAACTCAACTTGAACTCGACTTGGACTTGAATATATGCTAACCTAATTAATCTTGAACCTAAATAACTTGATTCAAATCTAACCCAATCCAACCAATTGTTATCCCTAGGTTTGAGCAAACCTCAGTGGATTTTTAGTAATTTTTCCCAAAAAATAAAACCTTATTAGTGGGACTCAAGCTCTTCAAAAACTTGTTTATGAGTTTGTTTAAAGGAGGAGTAGCTCCTTGTCACTCTACTTCATAGGTATTTGTTTTTTTTATTGTTTTTTTTAGCGAGTGGTATTAAATAAGTTGTGTTAGGTACTTAAAAGATGATTTAAGTTTTTTATTTATAATGTCCAAAAGCGTTCTACTTTAATCAATTTTTTCTGGGTTTTCTTATAATTAATTTTATGAAAATATTTGTAGGATTACTATACCTGAGGGACCAAATTATGAATGAAATACAGTTGAATTTAAAATGCCAAATGCATCAACACTAAAAAAAAAGGTTAATAATACAAATTGGGATAATTAAATCTAATCTACTATTAATATATAAATCAAGACAACCTACAAGGAGAAAACATCATTTTCCTTTAACGTGCTGACATGTCTCAAATCATTACATGTGGCAATTTTTTTCCCACATAAGTCTGGAAGATTCTAAGATACGAAATCTGTAGGCAAGGGTGGCAAAATCTGCCTTGATTCGAAAAACTGGATCGATCTATTTAAATATAAACCCAAACTGATCTAAAAAGTCAATGATCCGAATCCAGTAATACCCAACCTGACATAAACTTAAATCCAATTAAAGTGAAACCTAAATGACCCAAACCTAGAATAACTTCAACCCAAATAAGGCTGAATCCGAATTGGCCCGAACCCGAAATAATTCGAACTTGAGAGTGATCTGACCCAAACCCGAAAAAACCTGAGTCTAAACCCGACAAGACCTGATTTCTAGAATTTATTGAATTAGCTAATGACTTTATGAGATCATCAGATTTTGCCTTATTGATGCGTTGCGGCATCTTCGTCAGATGACATTGTAACTTGCGGAGGGACTTCCTGAAGGGGAGAACGCCCAAATGCCAGATTGCCCAGGGGAGCGTGCCTGAAAAGCTCAGAAGAGGGGGTTAGAAGGTCCCCGGGGTGTGTTTCCGGGGAGGAGCCTTCGACGCCCAAGTCAGTGTCCTGAAAGAAAATAAGGGAGGAATATTGAAAAGTAGAAAGGCCTTGCCCGTTTTTGTTTTCTCAAGGAGAGGAGTCTGCTCAAGTATCCATCATCTGCCCAGGTTTATTTCCTGGTATTTATAGGAATTTCCAGCCCGTTCAGATCATGACACGTGTTCGGTCAGATCTTTCCTGAATTTCTGGGCGTAGGGGACAAGTAGCCGGTGGCAGGTTTCTTGAGCCTTGAACCGAGACAGGTCGTGACGGGACCTGGATGACGTCGGTGTGTCAGACCGCCGTTTGGGGTGGCCTGTAACGTCTGTGGGTGACATGTCAGAGGCTCCTTAAATGCTCATGCCGTACTCCCGAAGTCCCTGGACGAGGTCGTCCTCTGGCGCGGATGATGCCCCTTCGGGAAATATGCCCGTAGTTCGGGGAGTTCCCTGATTCAGGGTTCCGCCTTCAGGGAGGTCCTCTTCGGCTTGCGATAGCTGAGTCTTCATCTCCGAAGGCGATCTGTTTAGTACCTCGGGGGGGCTAATAGTATCCTCGAGTTTCCTGACGCTCCGAGTTCAGGTCATATAGAGGCGATAGCCCTTCGGCTATCACATGCCCCCATTTGGAAAGCCGAAGTGGAGACTTCGGTTTGTAGTCTTTCTGAGGATGCTCTTTGGGAGTTTTTAGGGAGTAAAACCTGTGCCGAAGATACACCTTTTGCCCGAAGATATGGGCTGTTCGGCCATAGCCTGTCTTTTGGTGTCTTCGAGGCAACCTACTTCTTTCCTTTCTCCTTTCGCAGGTCTGTGCAACGTCGCGTCTCATGACCAGGCGTGTCAGTCTGGAGCGGCGCGTCCCAGTTTTTTAGGGGTGTCAGAAGACGTGTCCCCTATTTTGGCGCGGCGGCTGACACGTGGCACACTGTCATTGGAGGAGAGTCGCGTCGGTTACAGAGGGCGCGTCTTTTCGGGCGCAGAGAACAGTTATGGCGACTGTTCGCCTTCAAGGGGTACTTATGACGCCGGTTCGTCTACCCACCTTCGGCCTATATATAGCCCATTCCATCATAAGTTCCTTTTTTGGTTTTGCTTCTGCTCTTTTCCCTGCTTGCAACTGTTTTTTTCCCTGCTTTCCGCGGCGGCGCTGTCTGACAGAGTTTTTTCCGGCGATCTTTCACGACGGCGACTTCAAACCCAGATTTTGGCAAGTCATTTGGTGGGTTTTTGATTTCTAGAATCCTCTGATTTTTAGAGTTTTTCCGGAAGTTGCTTTCTTTCCTTTTTCCGAACTCATTTTTCAGCCAACATGCCTGTTCCCGAGAGCTGGCAACCCCTTTTGTCTCACCCTTGCTGCACCACCCCCAAAAAACTAGAAAAATGGAAGAAAAAGTTCTTTCTTCCTTCGTATGCCGTTACGAGGTTGCCACGTTCTGACCAATTTTGCTTTTCGAACCGTAGTAATGAGGTTACCGTTTTCCGAGCCCAACTGAAGGCCGGACTTCGGTACCCTCCTCCGAAGATGATTTGCGACTTCTGCCAATTCCATGGCATTGCCGTAAATCAACTTCCGCCGAACTCGTACTGCTATTTCAACGCCTTCATCTGCATGTGTGGCGTCTTCGGGATAGAGCCCCACTTTGTTATTTTTATGCAGTACTACAAGCTTTTCGTGGTCCCGAAGGGTGGCTTTTATTTCATGCTACCTCGGGGATCCGGGAGCAAAAAATATATGTTCACCTTCGCCACCAAGGACAGCTGGCGAGGGTGGCAACAAAAATTTTTCTTTCTGAAGATGGAGGAGGCCTGGTCGCATGTTCCGACCAAGTGGGCTCAGGGAAAGCTGGAGATGGACGTCGTAGATCCGAGGATAATGCTAACTCCGGAGTTGGCTCCTATCTTCGCGGACTTCGACGGACGTATCCGCGCTGTCTCCGACTGGGGTCCCGAGGTCTCTTCGCGCTCTCTCTACCCCTTCCCCATCAATTGGAAGCTAATGACCGAGGAAGTTCTTCGGGAGTTAGGGGTAGTGAAGGAGCACGAAACGGACCTCGACATGCCGGCTCCTGCCATCGCTGGGAAGGATTCCTGGCTGGTGCAACTCCTTCGGGAGGAAATTTCTTACGAAACTTTCTTCGAGAGTAAGTTATCTCCGACTCCCTTTGTTATGGTTTTCATCTTGGACTCACGCTGATATCTTCTTTCTTTTTCAGAGATGGGCGACGACACTGCTGCCTTCTACAAATCCCTTTTCACTGGCCAAGTTGAGAAGGGTGAGCAGACAAAGAAGGCTGCTTCCCGAAGGCGGAAAGCGACTGGGGCTGGGCCTTCGGCCAAACGGGCGAAGAAGACTATTCCCCCTTCTCGTTCGGAAATTCTTGAGGAGGCAAGCGAGGAGCCCGAGGTTGCTGCCATTCCGCCGCCCGAGGTCGCTGCCGACGTCCCCCCGACCGACGTTTCTCCTCGGAGCCCTACCTCGTCGCAGGCCCTTCTGGATGCCGTGCTAGAGGTTCCTTCTGCCGAGGAGCGGCGTAAACGCAAAGGCAAGGGGATTTCCACCGAGGAGGCCTCGGACTCTGGCGATGACGTCGTCGAGGTGCCGCCAGGTTCGCTTTCTCAGGCAAAGTGTGATGTCTTCACTTTTTGAATTTTGGGATGTACTTGTCTTGACCAGCTTCTTGTTTTTGCCGTGCAGGGGAGTCACTTACTCCGAGTTGGGCGGCCGAACACGCCCGGAAGCGAGCCCTCCGCGATGCTAAAGTCCCGCAAGGGAAGATCCCGAAGGAGCCTTTCTGGTCGTTTACGGAGGACATGAATTTGTACTCCGGAGACTGCCAGCAAATGGCTAAAGAGATCTCGAAGGGGATGCTTACTGAGGCCTCCTTTAGGGCCATTGCGGAAGCTCATCCGGGTGATGACTCCCTCGCCGCGAAGGTTTCCAAGCACGCTGCCCAGGTATGCTTTACGCCTATCTTTTTCCCTTCAATTTTTTCTAAGTGTTTGGCTTTTTCTTTGTCTTACTGACCTCGCCTCTATCCCTTTGCAGCTACTGGGGTATGCCGGCTACCTCAGAGTTCGGGTAGCCAGGCAGACGGCATTCCGAGCCTCGGCCTTAGAGGTTATTGAAAAAACTAAGGCCATCTGCTCGGAATTGGCTACCAAGAACTTGCAGCTGGCTGATGCTACAGAGAAGGAGGTGGCTGCCCTTCGGGAGGAATTCTTGAAAGAAAAAGAAGAACTTTTGAAGGATTCCTCCCAGAAGATTTTCGACCTCTGCTCTCAAGTGGCGGAGCTGCTCTCGGCGAACGAGGCGCATCAAAAGGAGAAGTCAGAGGCTGAGGCTCTTCTGGCGAAGGCGCTTGCTGAGAAGACAGAGCTCCAAGCTGAGGTCGACTCTTTGAAGAAGGAGCCAAGGAAGAAGAAGATGAAGGCACTGAAGAAGGAGGTCGCGGATCTGCAGAATGATCTTGAGGAACTTGAGGTCGAGAAGGACAAGTCTGACCAGATGGCCAAGGTCGCTTTCCAGGACGGGTTTTGCCTTGCTCGGCACCAAGTTCTTCAGAGGTTCCCAGATCTGGACCTCTCTTTCTTGGAGGCTCTAAACATTCCCGAGGGGCCTCGGTGGTCCTGGTCCAAGATTGAGCACCTGAACTTGCCTTCTTCTATCCCGGCGCCAAAGGTGGTGGACAAGGACGTAGGGGCTGGTGGCTCTCGGGACGCCGAGATTCCTTAGTTTGTTCTAGGACTCCTTGCCTTTTTCTTCTTCTTTTTGTACTTCTTCTTCTCTGTAAGCCGATTCACCTTAATGAAGATTTTTTTTTTTTGGCTAAGTCTTTTTGCGAGATGTTTCGTTTTCCCCTTTGTCCCGAACATGATCGCTCAAGGGACTTCGGAAAATCATATCTGCGCTTATTTCGGCGAGCACCTTCGCGAGATTTTTCGTTTCCCATTTTTCCCGAACGTGATCGCTCAAGGGACTTCGGGAAATCGTATCTGCACTTATTACGGCGAACGCCTTCACGGAATTCTGGCTTGTACACTTTTTATACTTGAGAATTTTTCTAAGAAACTTCTGTACTTAGCATATTTTCCAAATTTGTACAACACAATTCTTCCGCGAAACCTTAAGCATAGAATTTTTTCAAGGCATCTGAATGCCAGGTATTTTTTAATTCTACGCCTTCGGCGTCGCCGAGTCTGTACACGCCTTTTCGTACTTCGGCAAGAACCAGATAAGGTCCTTCCCAATTTGCGCGAAGTACTCCGTGGGAGGGCCTTCGGGGTGCAAAGTCAGCCTTTCGGAGAACGAGGTCTCCTTTCTTGATTTCCTTTGGCCTGGCTCGTAAGTTTATAGCCGCGGCCACTCTTTGCTGAAAAGCTTTTCTTCTCAGCTCAGCTATTTCTCTGTGTTCGCTGACAAGGTCAAGCTTGGTTCTTAAGCCGAGGTCATTTCCACTTTCATCGAATACTTGTACCCGTACCGACGGTCGCACGACTTCGATTGGGATGATGGCCTCTGTACCGAAGACGAGTGAAAAGGGGGTCTCCCCTGTGGCTCTTCGGGGTGTTGTTCGGTAACTCCATAACACGCTTTGGAGCTCTCCCGGCCATTTCCCTTTTGCTTCCCCTAGTCTCTTTTTCAGACCATCTTTTATGGTCCTGTTAGATACTTCTACCTGCCCATTGCTTTGGGGGTGAGCTACTGGAGCGAAGTGCATTTTTGTTCCGAGGTCACTGATGAATTCCTGGAATCCTTTATCTGTGAACTGGGACCCATTATCAGCTACAAGTACCCTTGGTATGCCGAATCTGCATACAATGTTTTTCCATACGAACTTCTGCACTTCTTTTGCCGAGATAGTCGCCAGGGGTTCTGCCTCGACCCATTTGGAGAAATAGTCTACTGCTACCACGCAGAATTTTACGCCTCCAGGGGCTGTTGGGAGTGGCCCAATGAGGTCTATGCCCCAGACTGCGAAGGGCCAAGGATAATCAGCCGAAGTCACCAATTCCGAGGGTGTCCTCTGGATATTTGCGTGTCTTTGGCAATTACCGCATTTCCGGACGAACTGCCTAGCGTCCTTTCTCAGGGTAGGCCAAAAGTATCCTTGGCGAAGTATTACTGCTGCAAGGGCGTCGGTTCCGATGTGCGAACCACAAGCGCCTTCGTGTACTTCTTCGAGGATCATTTCAGTATCCTCTTCGCCAACACACCTCTGCAGTGGGTTTGCATATCCCTGCCGATATAATTCTTCGCCAATTAGGAAGAATCGGCCGGAGCGTCTTCGGATTTTGGCAGCTTCACTGGGGTTTTCGGTCAGCGTATTGTCGGTGAGATATCTTTTTATTGGGTCTTTCCAGCCTTTTCCCGAAGTTGATATGCCCAGCACTGTGATGCTCGGGTGGCTTAGCACCTCGGTGCATGCTTTTGACTTTGCCAAGCAATCTGCCTCGGCATTATCTCGCCGAGGCACGTTTTTGATTCGTACGGTGTCGAACTCCCGGATGAGTTTTGCCACCAATTCATGGTATTTTGCCAAGGTTGGGTCCTTTGCCCCGTAGTCTCCTGCCGTTTGTCACACTACCAGCTGAGAATCGCTGTGGGCTTTCAGGTTTCTTATGCCGATTTTTCTGGCCAGGCGCAATCCTGCTATGAGGGCTTCATACTCCGCCATATTGTTGGTGACATCAAAGCCGAACTTGATAGCCTTCATCACTTCTAGGCCTTCAGGACCCCTAATGATCACGCCAGCTCCCTGGTGTTCGGACCCCGAGGCTCCGTCGACATGCAAAGTCCATTCGGGCTCACCTTCGCCATGATCCGGATGGCTGTCTTCGGTGGTGGGTACTTCGGCGATGAAGTCTGCCAGTGCTTGAGCTTTTATGGCTTTCCGAGGTTCATAAGCGATGTCGTGTTCGCCAAGCTCTATACACCACTTGGAGAGCCTTCCGGAATGATCAACCTTCCTCATGACATCCCGAAGTGGTAGACTACTTCGGACGATGATAGGGTGAGCCTGAAAGTATGGTCGTAGCCTTCTCCCTGCCAGCACCAAGGCATATATAGCTTTTTGCAACAAAGGATACCTGACTTCGGCGCCATGCAGGGATTTGCTTACATAATAGACCGGCCATTGCTTCGGCCCCTCTTCTTTCACAAGGACCGAGCTCACAGCCTTTTCTGTGACGGCGAGGTATAGCACAAGGGGCTCTCCCACGCGAGGTTGTCGCAGAGTGGGCAGGCTGGCTAAGTAGATTTTGAGTTCTTCCCAGGCTTTTTGGCAGTCTTCATTCCAAGGATGATCATTATTTCCGAGGTTGTTTTCCTCTTTTGTTGCCTTAGTGAGGACCTTGAAGAACGGTCGACACCTGTCTCCATACCTGGAAATAAACCTGCTAAGAGAGGTTATCCTTCCGGTGAGTCTCTGCACATCCTTTATTGTGGCAGGAGTTCGGAACTCGAGCAGAGCCTTGATTTTTTCTGGGTTAGCATCAATGCCTCTTTCTGATACCATGTACCCAAGGAATTTTCCCGAGGTCACTCCGAAGATGCACTTTTCGGGATTGAGACGGATCCCGAAGGCTCTGAGCTGGTGGAAAGTTTCCTTTAGATCTGTGACGTGGTCGTCAGGCAGCTTGCTTTTGACTATCATATCGTCGACATACACTTCCATGTTTCTCCCTATTTGGTCGTTAAAGACCTTGCTCATCAACCTCTGGTAGGTGGCTCCTGCGTTTTTAAGCCCGAAGGGCATTCTGACGTAGCAGTATGTTCCTCCCTCGGTGATGAAGGCGGTTTTTTCCTCATCTTCGGGGTCCATCCTTATTTGATGATACCCACTGAAGGCGTCTAAGAAACTTAGGAGCCCGTATTCGGCAGTTGAGTCTACCAATTGGTCTATCGGTGGGAGGGGGTATGAGTCTTTTGGGCAAGCATCGTTCAAGTTTCTGAAGTCGATGCACATCCGGAGCTTACTGCTTCCTTCTTTTGTGGCAATAACCACGTTGCTCAACCATTCGGGGTATTTGACCTCCCTGACGACACCAGCGTCTAACAAGCGCTGCACTTCGGTTTTGACAAAGTTACTTTTATGGACCGAGATGCTCCGTTTCTTTTGCCGGACAGGTTTTGCCTTGGGATTAACTTTAAGGCTATGCTGTATTACGCTAGGGTTTATCCCTGGCATGTCTTTCGGCGAGTAGGCAAATAGATCTTTATTTTCCAGTAGAAAAGATACAAGTTTTTTCTTGTCACCTTCGGCCAAGCTCTTCCCTATTCGGGTAGATTGACCTGGGACAAGTTCTACTGTTTCCATTTCCGCTTTCGCGGGATCTCCTTCCTTGCCCTTCTCTGGTGCCTTTGCCTCCATCGTTTGTGCGAAGTTGTTTGCCGGAGCTTTTCGTGCCTTTACGAACACCTTTCTTACTTCGCCTTGATCTATGAAGATCTCTGCATCTCCATCCTTGGTGGCGAAAGTGACAGTCAAGTACTTCACATCAGGGCGAATGTGTAGATTTCCCTGTGTCTGTCTCCCAAGGATGGCGTTGTACGATGAAGGGACATCCATGACAATAAACTTCGCCATTGTGGAGGCGTAAAGTTCAGCAGTCCCTTCTACCGAAGTTCCTTTCATCATCAAGGGGAGATCGATCCATCCGAGGACAGGCAGTTCGGACGGTCCTACCCCGAAAGTAGGCGAGGTGACGGGTTTGAGGTCGCTGCTAGATATGCCCAAGTTCGGCAGTAAGTGCGAGAACAGGACGTCAGCGTTCGATCCGTCGTCGAGCAGCACTCTCTTGACGTCCCAGTTCCCTATCCTCGCCATGATCAGCAGCGGATCGTCATGGGGAAAGATGACGGTGGATCCATCCCTGCGGGCCAGTTTCTTTGTCGGATTCTGATATTCCATGACTGCTATTTCTCTGGCCTTCCTCTTTCTTTCCGAGGATGGGAGCCCCGTCGTGATTGTTTGTATTACTCCTGCCGGAGGTGGAGGGCGTCTCTTCGGACTTCGGTTTCTTCGCCTGTCAGAGTCATAGTCCTCATCTTCGGCCTTTTCTTCCTCATCTTTTCTTCCCTTTGGGGAAGGTATCCGCAGATATCGTCGAAGTTGGCCCAGTTTTATTAGCGACTCTATGTACTTCTTCAGTTGGAAGCAATCTTCGGTGTCATGGCCGTGGTCGCGGTGAAACTGGCAGAACTTCTTTATGTTTTTCTTGTTATCAGCGGTCATGGCCCTTGGCCGCCGAATCTGCGTCCCCTGCCTTTCCATCGTCATGAGGATGTTTGTCCGTGTAGTGTTCAGGGGTGTGAAAGCTGGGAGTTTCCTTCCCCGCATTCTCCGAGGTCGGCCCGCCTGTTCGGTTGGATGCCGAGTTTGCTGGTTGGACCCTTCGGCGCGGGCGTGATCGGACTTCGGCCCACCCATTCTCAGCTCCTCGGCGGTCATGTGCTGTTCGGCCCTTCGGTAAAATTCACCGAGGGTGTCCGGGGGGTCCTTAGAGAACTCATAAAACAACTGCGAGTCCCTCCGAAGGCCCCGTGTCATGGCGAGAATGCGTATTTCGGGCCGAAAATCCGGGACGCTCAAAGCTTCCCTGTTAAACCTTTCGACATAGTCACGGATGGTTTCTCCATTTCTTTGCTCTATGTCGAACATCTGTACAGGCATTTTCGCCGTTGGCCGACTTCCAATAAATTGCTGTGTGAAGGCCGTGGATAACTCCTGGAACCCCGTGATGGTTCCTGGAGCCAATGAGTTATACCACGCAGTTGCTGGTCCTGTGAGGGTGACCTCAAAACATTTGCACAAGGTAGCATCATCGGCTCCGTGCATTATCATGCTGCGTCTGTACTTTGTCAGATGGGCCTGTGGGTCAGTGCGGCCATCATAGATCTCCAGCCGAGGTACCCTGAAGTCGCCTGGCATGGCTGCCTCAACTACAGTTTGGGTGAACGGGGACTCATCCTCGCAGAAGGTTCCCGACAGCCTAGCCCAGACGGGTTTGCGGGCTACCTGTTTCTCCACCCTGTCTAGTCTCGCTAGTATCCTCTCCATAAGGATCGTGGCGTTAGGCTCTTCCTCTGGGAAGGGAGATTGCCGGCGCCTCTTCGGGGAGCGAGCTCGGCGTCGAGGGGACAGGGACCTCGCCTCAGGCGACGAACTCCTTCGCTGCGAGACTTTGGGTCGCTTGGACCTTGTTTGTCCCGCAGGCCGTTTCCCGGGGGGTATGTTTTCCGTAGAGGACTCTTCACGTGGGTCCCCGCTTCCCGAACTATGATGGGTCGATTTGGGGCTTTTCTCCCGAGGGCGTCCTGGTGAGGGAGGCCTTTGGGCCTGAGCTTGTTGTGGCCACCTTCGGTCTATCTGCTGTGTCATCTCAGCCACGACAGAACGCTGAAAGTCCCGTAGAAAGCTCATAGTAATGACTAGAGGGCGGTCTTCCTCGGGCGCAGAAGTCCCTGGGAATGTTTGCTCAGTGGCCGGTTGATCCTCAGGCGCGGACGGGGACCTCGGGAGTCCCTTGTCCTTAGAACGCCGAGTTTCAACGACGGCGACCTCAGAGCGGGTTCCCACAGACGGCGCCAAATGATGCCCTGCGGCATCTTCGTCAGATGACATTGTAACTTGCGGAGGGACTTCCTGAGGGGGAGAACGCCCGAATGCCAGATTGCCCAGGGGAGCGTGCCTGAAAAGCTCAGAAGAGGGGGTCAGAAGGTCCCCGGGGTGTGTTTCCGGGGAGGAGCCTCCGACGCCCAAGTCAGTGTCCTGAAAGAAAATAAGGGAGGAGCACTGAAAAGTAGAAAGGCCTTGCCTGTTTGTGTTTTCTCAAGGAAAGGAGTCTGCTCAAGGATCCATCCTTTGCCCAGGTTTATTTCCTGGTATTTATAGGAGTATCCAGCCCGTTCAGATCATGACACGTGTTCGGTCAGATCTTTCCTGAATTTCTGGGCGTAGGGGACAAGTAGCCGGTGGCAGGTTTCTTGAGCCTTGAACCGAGACAGGTCGTGACGGGACCTGGATGGCGTCGGTGTGTCAGACCGCCGTTTGGGGCGGCCTGTAACGTCTGTGGGCGACATGTCAGAGGCTCCTTAAATGCTCATGCCGTACTCCCGAAGTCCCTGGATGAGGTCGTCCTCTGGCGCGGATGATGCCCCTTCGGGAAATATGCCCGTAGTTCTGGGAGTTCCCTGATTCAGGGTTTCGCCTTCAGGGAGATCCTCTTCGGCTTGCGATAGCTGATTCTTCATCTCCGAAGGCGATCTGGTTAGTACCTCGGGGGGGCTAATAGTATCCTCGAGTTTCCTGATGCTCCGAGTTCGGGTCAGATAGAGGCGATAGCCTTTCGGCTATCACTTATAAAATTATCAAATTTACCTCAAACTCTCAAGAGTTGATAGATTTACCCCAAAATTTTTAATTTTGCCTAAAACTTTCTAAAAACCTTCAATTTGTACCAGAACTCTTCGATTTTGCCTACACTAACGTCAAACAACCTCTAGGGGTCCAAATTAGTACCTAAACTAAATTAATTCCTATTTTGACCCTAAATAATGATTCAAAATTTTGAAAAAATTATAACTTGAAGTGCCAATATAATTTAAATGCATTTGATCCTACTAACTTCTTAAGTTCTAAAATGGCAGAGTTTATAGTTTCATGAATCAAATTTACAAAATTTTGAATTAGGTATTTTTATTAAAATAATTATATATTAATACATTTATATCTAGTTAAATTAAATTTTTTATATTTTTTTTATGCCTAGTAATTTTTTAGTTATGAGGTACCTAAATTTTAAAAATTTCATTCTAGTCACTCATAAAAAGCAACATGGGTCTCTAAACTTTTCAAATATTTGCATGGAAAATCAAATTTTTTAATTTAAATTTTAGCAAAATTTAAATAAAAAACTAAATTAATCTAGTTATTCCAGCTTATGCACCAATAATCAAATTAGACTCGAATATTAACTCGAATTTGACCCGAAACCCAAATAACCCGACCTGAAGTTACCCGAGATTGAAATTGACCTGACATGAATTAAACCCAAATTCAAATAAGGCTGACTGAACCCAACCCGAACCCAAAATCTACTCAACTTTAACCCAAATAACCCAACCTGAACCCGAATTAATGCTAATCCGACAAAACCTAAACCTGAATGACCTGACCCAAACCCTACCCGACCCACCCAATTGTCATCCCTACCTGTAGCCATACCACCTAGTCTCCAACGTCTATCTAGTCTTTTTGGCTAAACTCTAATTTTTAGTCAAAACTTTAATTCTTTTGACAATCTAGTCCGCATAGTTTATTTTCTGTTTTATCACTTTGAACAAGAGTTAGTCTGATTTCAAGAGATTTTATCCTAGCAATAATTAAATATTGTTATTAATATTTTACTAGACTATCACCCAAGTTGCGTATACACCATAAGACCTCGTTTGTTGAGTGAAAAAGGGCAGTAAGTTGGAGTAAAGCATTGACAGATGGCAAAAAAACTCTAAATACTAATTGATAGTTACTGATAGCTAGAATCTTTAGAAGTTTTTCTAAGTCTTCTTTAAAGTGGCAAGAAGATGAATAAACTTTAGGGAGTGGAAAGGAAAAAAATTCTCAAGCTATGATAATCAAAGATATAGAAAAAAATGTTAGAAAATTGGAATATTCCTAAGATAAACAAATGTGATATTTACCAGAAAGAAACTTTTGATCTTAGAATAACTTATGCCATAAAAACTGTAGAAAAAACTATTCCAGTAATGGAAGAAGATCATATATTTGAACTATTGTCTAAATACATGATAAAAAATCACCCAGAAAATCATTATAATTATTTGCATGTTTGGTTAGTTCAAATCACATCAAGAAATTGTTAAAATACTTTTGTGATTATTGCTTTTATTGCTTTGAGGGATTGTAGACATAATAGATTCTCTGATTTTTTGTTGGACATGGTAGAATCTTGTTTACGTAATGGACCAAATTATTCTGATTACCATTCAAATTTTATTGTTTCTTTGAAAGATTTGCATATCATGAAAGTCTTGACTACAAATATAATGGCATCTGGTTTTGATATGATTGAAGGGTCCCAGAATTTTGCACTTGTTTATAGAATTTATTATAAAGTAATGCTAACACAAATTGAGCACAGGCCTATGCAATTTGATACAAAAGGAGAAACTCTGTTGTTGTAAGCTAGTACAGATAACAGTTATGTAGTGATTCCTAAGCTAGTTAAATGGAGTGATATCATGCTAGCTTCCAGAAAAATGGGTTCTAGAATGAAAAACCAATAAAACTTTAAAAAACTTAGGAATTAGAAAGAATTATTGAATATGACAATAGAGAAATTGAAAAAAGGTTTAGCAAAGATAGAGTTACAAGCATTGATTTATCTGATAGCCAAACGCTATCGCCTCTATCTGGCCGAACTCCCTGCCACAGTAATGGCCAGAAGAAGCTGGCGCTACCCGAGAAAAGGTGTGATCAGGCACCTCGGGAGATAGCCGAAGAGCTCCAAGCCCGGCACGCCAGGACACTACTCGCCCCCCCCAGGGTCGTGAACAGATCGCCTTCGGAAAAGTGGCACCAAACATAGCGAGCCGAACACGATATCCCCGAAGGCGGAACTCCCTGAAGCTGGGAACCCCCGAACTCAGGGCTTGTTTCCCGAAGAGGCTCCGTCCGTACCAAAGGACGACCTCACCCAGGGACCTCGGGAGTACGGCAGGAGATTTATGGAAGCATTTAAGGAAGCCTCTGACACATCCAATCACAGACGCCACAATCCGCCTCAAAAGGCGCTCTGCCACGCTGACGCCATCAAAATCACATCATGGCCCGTCTCAGCACATGGCTCAAGGTAACCTACTATCTGTCTCCTATGCCCAGAAAGTCAGGAACGTCCGACCGAACACGTGTCGTGATCTGAACGGGCTAGGCACTCTTATAAATACCAGGAGTTAGTACCAGACAAGAGGTTGGTTAGCTGGCGAAATACGGCTCCCATTACCAGGCAAAACTCCTCAGCCCTTTGTGCTATTTTTCTCTGCCTTTCTCTCAGCCACCACTGACTTGGGCGTCGGAGGCTCCCCCCCCGGAAAAACACTCCGGGGGCCTCCTAACCTTTTGTTTCTGAGCTTTCAGGCACTCTCCTTTGGGCTGTCCAGTCCACCAGGCGTTCTTCCTCCCAGAAGTCCCTCCACCAGTCACTATGACTATAAACGATGAGGCCCCTGGCCATCATTTGGCGCCGTCTGTGGGAACCCGCTCTGAGATCGCCGTCGTTGAGACTCGGCGTTCTAAGGACAAGGGACTCCCGAGGTCCCCGTCCGCGCCTGAGATACAACCGGCTGCTGAGCAAACACTCCCAGGGACTTCTGCGCCCGAGGAAGACCACCCTCTGGTAGTCACCATGAGTTTCTTGAGGGACTTTCAGCGTTCGGTCGTGTCTGAAATGACACAGCAGATCGGCCGAAGGTGGCCACAGCAAGCACAGGCCCAGAGACCCCCCTCAGTGACACGCCCTCGGGAGAGGAGCCCCAAGTCCACACATCGCAGTTCGGGGAATGGAGACCCTCGCGAAGAATCATCCACAGAAATTATGGCCCTCGGGAAACGTTCTGTGGGACAAACCAGGTCCAAGCAGCCGAGAGTCTCACAGCGAAGCAGTTCGTCACCTGAGGCGAGGTCCTTGTCCCCTCAGCGCCGAACTCGCCCCCCGAAGAGGCGCCGACGATCCCCATTCCCTGAAGAAGGCCCTAGCGCCACAGTGCTCATGGAGAAGATATTAGCACGGCTGGACAGAGTGGAAAAACAAGTGGCCAGAAAATCCGTTTGGGCCAGACCCTCGGGAACATCCTGCGAAGATGACTCCCCTTTCACTCAGGCCGTCGTTGAGGCAGCCATGCCAGGCGAGTTCAGAGTACCTCGGTTGGAAATTTATGATGGCCGTACTGATCCGCAGGCCCACCTGACGAAGTACAGACGGAGCATGATAATACACGGTGCTGATGACGCTACCATGTGCAAGTGCTTCGAAGTCACCCTCACAGGGCCAGCCACGGCGTGGTACAATTCCTTGCCCCCAGAGACCATCACTGAGTTCCGGGAGTTGTCCACAGCCTTCACCCAGCAGTTCATTGGGAGCAGACCTACTGCGAAGATGCCTGTACAGATGTTCGACATAGAGCAGAGGAACGGAGAAACCATCCGAGACTATGTCGAAAGATTCAACAGAGAAGCTCTGAGCGTCCCAGACTTCCGGCCCGAAATCCGCATTCTCGCCATGACACGGGGCCTTCGGCGAGACTCACAGCTGTTCTATGAGTTCTCAAAGGACCCCCCGGAGACCCTCGGAGAATTTTACCATAGGGCGGAGCAACACATGACAGCCGAGGAACTGAGGATGGCTGGGCCAGAAGTCTGATCATCACCACGCCAAAGGGTCCAGTCAACAAGCTCGGCATCCTACCGAACAGGCAGGACGACCTCGGAGGATGCGGGGAAGGAAACCCCAAAGTTTCACACCATTGAGCACTACACGGACCAACATTCTCATGGCGCTGGAAAGGCAGGGGAAGCAAATTCGGCGGCCAAGGGCCATGGCCGCCGATAACAAAAAGAATGCCAAGAAGTTCTGCCAGTTTCATCGCGACCACGGCCATGACACCGAAGATTGCTTCCAGCTAAAGAAGTACATAGAGTCGCTGATAAAACAGGGCCAACTTCGGAAATACCTGAGGATGTCACCCCCGAAAGGCAGAAAAATGGAGGAAGAAAGGGCCGAAGATGAGGACTATGACTCCGACAGGCGGAGAAACCGAAGTCCAAAAAGGCGCCCCCCACCTCCAGCAGGGGTGATCCAAACCATCACCACGGGGCTCCCATCCTCGGAAAGAAAGCGGAAAGCCAGAGAAATTGCAGTCATGGAGTATCAAAAGTCCATCAAAGAAACTGGCTCGCAAAGATAGCTCCACCGTCGTCTTCCCCCACAACGATCCGCTGCTGATCACGGCAAGGATAGGGAACTGAGGCGTCAAAAGAGTGTTGCTTGATGATGGCTTAAAAGCTGACGTCCTATTCTCGCACCTGCTGCCGAGCTTGGGCATCTCCAGCAGCGAACTAAAGCCTGTCACCTCGCCCACTTTTGGGGTTGATTCATCCGAACTCCCCGACCTCGGATAGATCGATCTCCCGTTGATGATGAAAGGGACTTCGGTAAGCGGAGCAGCTGAATTGTACGCATCCACAATGGCGAGATTCATCGTCATGGACGTCCCATCCTCGTACAACGTCATCCTTGGAAGACAGACAATGGGGAACCTGCATATTCGCCCTGATGTGAAGTACTTGACTGTCACATTCGCGACCAAGGATGGAGATGCAGAGGTCTTCCTAGACCAAGCCGAGGTAAGAAAGGTGTTTGTAAAAAAACGAAAAGCTCCGGCGAGCAACCTCGCGCAAACGATGGAGGCAAAGGCGCTAGAAAAAGGCAAAGAAGAAGATCTCGCCAAAGCAGAAACGGAAGCAGTAGAGCTTGTCCCAGGTCAATCTACCCGAATAGGGAAGAGCTTGGCCGAAGGTGACAAGGAAAATCTTGTATCCTTTTTGCTAGAAAATAAAGATCTGTTTGCCTGCTTGCCAAAAGATATGCCGGGGGTAAACCCTGGCATAATACAGCACAGCCTCAAGGTAAGCCCGGAAGCAAGGCCTGTCTGGCAAAAGAAACAAAGCATCTCAGCCCACAAAAGCAACTTTGTCAAAACCGAAGTCCAGCATCTCCTAGATGCTGAAGTTATCAGGGAGGTCAAGTACCCCGAATGGTTAAGCAACGTGGTCATTGCCACAAAAGAAGGTAGCAGCAAACTCCGGATGTGCATCGACTTCAGAAACTTGAACGATGCTTGCCCGAAAGACTCATACCCTCTGCCGCCAATAGATCAACTGGTAGATTCAACTGCTGAATATGGGCTCCTTAGTTTCCTAGACGCCTTCAGTGGCTACCATCAAATAAGGATGGACCCCGAAGATGAAGAGAAGACTGCCTTCATCACCGAGGGAGGAACATATTGCTATATCAGGATGCCCTTCGGGCTAAAAAATGCAGGAGCCACCTACCAAAGGTTGATGAACAAGGTCTTCAAAGACCAAATGGGGAGAAACATGGAGGTGTATGTTGATGATATGATAGTCAAGAGCAAGCTGCCTGGCTACCACGTTGCAGATTTAGAGGAAACCTTCCAAAAGCTCAGAGCCTTCGGGATCCGCCTAAATCCTGAGAAGTGCATCTTCGGGGTGACCTCGGGAAAATTCCTTGGGTACATGGTATCCGAAAGAGGCATCGATGCTAACCCCGAGAAGATTAAGGCTCTGCTTGAGTTCCGAACTCCTGCCACAGTCAAAGACGTGCAGAGACTCACCGGAAGAATAACCTCTCTGAGCAGGTTTATTTCCAGGTACGGAGATAGGTGTCGACCCTTCTTCAAAGTCCTCACAAAGGCAGCAAAGATGGAAGGTGACCTCGGAAGGAATGATCATCCTTGGGATAAAGATTGCCAAAAGGCCTGGGAAGAACTCAAAGTCTACCTGGCCAGCATACCATGCCTTGGTACTCTGCCACAACCTCGGGAGGGAGAGCCCCTCGTACTCTACCTCGCCGTTACAGAAAAAGCTGTGAGCTCGGTCCTCGTGAAAGAAGAAGGGCCAAAGCAATGGCCGGTCTACTATGTCAGCAAGTCCCTGCATGGCGCCGAAATCAGGTACCCTTTGCTTCAAAAAGCTATATATGCCTTGGTGCTTGCAGGGAGAAGGCTGCGACCATACTTTCAGGCTCACCCCATCATCGTCCGAAGTAGTCTGCCGCTACGGGATGTCATGAAGAGAGTTGATCATTCGGGAAGGCTCTCCAAGTGGTGCATAGAGCTGGGCGAACACGAAATCACGTATGAGCCTCGGAAGGCCATAAAAGCTCAAGCACTGGCATATTTTATCGCCGAAATACCCATCACTGAGGAGAGCCATTCAGATCCAAAAGAGGGTGAGCCAGAATGGACCTTGCACGTAGATGGAGCCTCAGGATCCGAACACCAGGGAGCTGGAGTAATTATCAGAGGGAATGCCCGAAGGCCTAGAAGTAATGAAGGCCATCAAGTTCAGTTTCAACGCCACCAACAACATGGCCGAGTATGAGGCCCTGATAGCAGGATTACGCCTGGCCAGAAAAATTGGCGTGAGAAACTTGAAAGCCCATAGTGATTCCCAGCTGGTGGTCCGGCAAATGGCAGGGAGACTATGGCGCGAAAGACCCGACCTTGGCAAAATACCATGAGTTGGTAACAAAGCTCATCCGGGAGTTTGACGCCGTACGGATCGAAAATGTACCTCGGCGGAATAACACTGAGGCAGATTGCTTGGCGAAGTCAAAAAAATATATACCGAGGTGCTAGACCATCCGAGCATCTCAGTGCTAAGCATGACGACCTCGGGAGCAGGGTGGAAAGACCCAATAAAAAGATACCTCGCAGAGAATTTGCTCCCCGAAGACCCCGGCGATGCTGCAAGACTGCGAAGACGCTCCGGAAGATTCTTCCTGATTGGCGAAGAGTTATACCGACAGGGATATGCGAATCCGCTGCAAAAATGTGTGGATGAAGAGGATACTGAAATGGTCCTTGAGGAAGTTCACGAAGGCATGTATGGTTCACACATTGGAACTGATGCCCTTGCAGCAGTGATACTCCGCCAAAGGCTACTCCTGGCCTACCCTGGGAAAGGACGTAAGGCAGTTCGACCGAAAGTGCGGTAGTTGCCAGAGACATGCAAAAATCCAGAGGGCACCCTCGGAAATGGTAACCTCGGCAGACTATCCTTGGCCCTTTGAAGTCTGGGGCATAGACCTTATTGGGCCACTCCCCACAGCACCCGGAGGCGTGAAATTCTGCGTGGTAGCAGTGGACTATTTCTCAAAATGGGTAGAGGCAGAACCACTAGCAACTATCTCGGCAAAAGAAGTGCAAAACTTCGTATGGAAGAACATCGTATCGGCAGGTTTACTAGTGGCTGATAATGGATCCCAGTTCATAGACAAAGGATTCCAAGAATTCACCAGCGACCTCGGAATAAAGATGCACTTCGCCCAGTAGCTCACCCCCAAAGCAACGGGCAGGTGGAAGTATCGAATAGGACCATAAAAGATGGCCTGAAATAGAGACTGGGGGAAGCCAAGGGGAATTGGCCAGGAGAACTCCAAAGTATATTATGGAGCTACCAAACGACGCCCCGAAGAGCCACAGGGGAAACTCCTTTCTCACTCATCTCCGAAACGGAGGCCATTATCCCAATAGAGATAGTTCGACCTTCAGTACGGGTGCAAGTATTTGATGAAGGTGGTAACGACCTCGGCCTAAGAACCAATCTCGATCTGGTGGCCGAACACAGAGAAATAGTCGAGCTGAGAAGAAAAGCTTACCAGCAAAGAGTGGCCGTGGCTATAAACTTACGGGCCAGGCCAAAAGAAATCAAGAAGGGAGACCTCGTTCTCCGAAAGGCCGACTTCGCACCCCGAAGGCCATCCCATGGCGTACTTCGCGCAAACTTGGAAGGACCCTATCTGGCCCTTGCCGAAACAACGAAAAGGCGTGTACAAGCTTGGCGACGTCGAAGGCATAGAATTGAAGAGCAATTGGCACTCGGGCGCCTTGAAAAAATTCTACGCTTAAGGTTGAGCGGAGGAGGTATGTTGAACAAAAAATGTTCTAAATATATAGTAGTATCTTGAGAAAATTTCTTAAGTGCAGAAATGAACAATATTCCGCGAAAGATGCTCGCCATGATAAAGCGTAGATATGGCTTTCCAAAGTCCCTTGAGCCGCCACGCTCGGGAAAGATGGAAAACAAAAATCTCGCAGAAGTACTCGCCGTAGCCAGCGCTGAGATAATTTCCCGAGCTCCCTTGAGCGAACGTGCTCGGGAAAATGGGAAGTGAAAAATCTCGCGGAAGGTTTTCCGAAGTCCCTTGAGCAAACATGCTCGGGACAACTGGAAAAACAAAAATTTTGACTGAAGGTTTTCCGAAGTCCCTTGAGCAATCATGTTCGGGAAAAATTGGAAATGCAAAAGCCTGCAAAAAGACTTAGTCAAATTTTCTCAGACTTTCCAGAATGTCTCTCGAGTAAAACGTACTCAGGACAAAGGAAGGTAAAAAAGTTTCTTTGATCGCAGGTTTTCCGAAGTCTCTTGAGCGAACGTGTTCGGGACAATGGAAATAAAGAAACTTGAAGAAACACTTAGCCAAAAAATCTCCGTTAAGAGCAAAGCTGCCTTACAATAAAGAAGTGCCCGAAGAAGGAGTACAAAAAAGAAGGGAAGGAAAAGGGGCCCTAAAGAAGCCTAAGGGTTCGCGGCGTCCTGAGAGCCACTCGTTTGTCCACCCTTTTCCGCCACCTTCCGCGCTGGAATTGGAGGAAGCTTCAGAATTTCGATCTTGGACCATTTCCACCGAGGTCCCCCAGGAATGTTTAGACCCTCTAGAAAAGAGAGGTCCAGACCTGGGAACCTCTGGAGAACCTGGTGCCGAGCGAGGCAGAAGCCGTCCTGAAACGCGACCTTGTTCATTTGATCAGACTTGTTCTTCTTAAGCTCAAGGTCGTCAAGCTCGTCCTTCAGATCCCCGACCTCCTCTTCCAGCACCTTTATCCGCTCCTCCCCCTTCGGCTCCTTCTTCAAAGACTGGACCTCGGCTTGAAGGGCTTTCTTCTCAGACAAGAGCGTGACTATGATATTCTCTTTTTTTGCCTTGTCTTGGAGAAGGTCTTGGTTTGCAGCGCGCAGCCCCGCCACATGATTGCGGAGGTCGGCAATCTTCAGGGAGGAGTCCGCCATCAAGACTTCCTTCTCCTTTCGGAACTCCTCCCGAAGGGTGGCAGCTTCCTCCTTCGCAGCATCTGCCAGCTGCTGGTTCTTGGCGGTCAATTCCGAGCACGTCGCTTTCGCCTTTTCTAGGGCCTCTGAGGCCGAAGCTCGGAATGCCGTCTGCCTGGCTACCCGAACTCGGAGAAAGCCGGCGTACCCCAGCAGCTGCAAAGGAGATAAAACGCAAGGTCAGTAAGAGCCAAACACTTAGGAAAAAATTGAAAGGGAAGAGTTGTGAAGGATATACCTGAGCAGCATGCTCGGTGATCTTCGCGGCAAGGGTGTTATCCCCTAGATGGGCCGCCGCTATAGCCTTGAAGGAGGCCTCGGTGAGCACCCCCTTCGAAATCTGCTTCACCATTTCAGGACAGTCCTCGGAGTACAAGTTCATGTCCTCCGTGAATGTCCAGAAAGGCTCCTTTGGTATCTTCCCTTGCGGGACTTTGGCGTCGCGACGGGCCCTCGCCTCCGCGTGTTCGGCCGCCCAGTTCGGGGTAAGTAACTCCCCTGCAGGGCGAAAAAGAGAAACAGGTCAGAGACAAAGGCAATTCCAGAAAAAACAAAGGAAGTACACTTTGTCTGGAAACAAACCTGGCGGGACCTCGACAACATCGTCCTCGGAGTCCTCGGCCTCCTCGGCCGAAATGCCCTTACCCTTCTGCTTGCGCCGCTCCTCGGCAGAAGGTACTTCTACCACTACATCAAGGAGGGCCTGCGACGCAGTAGGACTTTGAGGAGGGACGTCGGTTGGAGGGACCTCGGAAGCAGCAGCCTCAGACGCCGGAACCTCGGCTGTCCCAGGCTCCTCGGCAGTCTCCTCGGGAATTTCTTCTAGAGGAACCTGAGCAGCTCTCTTTGCCCGTTTCCTCGAAGGACCCGCGCCAGTAGACTTCCGCCTTCGGGAAGCCGCCTTCTTCGTTTGATCGTCCTTCTCCACTTGGCCGGAGAAGAGGGACTTGTAATAGGCGGCAGTGTCGTCGCCCATCTCTGAAACAGGAGAGAAACATCAGCGTAAGTCCGAGGAAAAAACAGCAAAGGAGTAGAAGATAACTCACTTTCGGCAAGCGTTTCGAAAGAAATCTCCTCCTTAAGAAGCTTGACCAACCAGGAATCTTTCCCGGCGATGGCAGGAGCTGGCATCTTGAGGTCAGTCTTGTGCTCCTTTACCACCTTTAGTTCCCGAAGGACCTCTTCGGTCATCAACTTCCAGTTGATTGGAAAAGGGTAAAGGGCGCGCGGAGAGACCTCGGGATCCCAGTCAGAGACAGCCCGAATGCGGGCGTCGAAATCCGCGAACACGGGAGCCAACTCTGGGGTCAGCAGCATCCTCGGATCACCAACGTCCGCATCCAGTGTTCCCTGAGCCCATTTGGTCAGAACGTACGACCAGGCCTCGTCCATCTTCAGGAAGAAGAACTTCTGTTGCCACCCCCGCCAGTTGCCACCCCCGCCAGCTATCCTTAGTGGCGAAGGTGAACATGAATTTCTTGCTCCCGGATCCCCGAGGTAGCATGAAATAGAAGCCACCCTTCGGGACCACAGAGAGCTTGTAGTACTGCATAAAGATTATGAAATGGGGTTCTATCCCGAAGACGCCACACATGCAGAGGTAGGCGTTAAAATAGTAGAACGAGTTCGGGGGAAGCTGGTTCACAGCAATGCCATGAAATTTGCAGAACTCGCACACCATCTTCGGGGGAGGATACCGAAGACCGGCCTTCAGCTGGGCTCGGAAAACGGTAACCTCCTTACTATGGTTTGAAAATGCATAGTGGCTAGAACGAGGCAGCCTAGTAATGGCGTAAGAGGGAAGAAAGAATTTTTTCTTCCACCTCTCTAACTTCTCAGGGGTGGTGCAACAAGGATGGGCTAAAAGAGGCTGCCAGCTCTCAGGAATGGGCATTTTCGACATGAAAATGAGTTTGAAAACGGAAGAAAACAGTTTCCAGAGAAAAACTCAGAAGAACACAGGGATCAAAACGCGCTGGAAAACAAAAACCCACCGAAAGATTTGCCAAAATCTGAGGACGCCGTCGTGAAAGTTGGCTGGAAAAAAGGCTCTGATTAAGGAAGCTCCGCCACAGAAAGCAAGAAAAATGCAAGAACAGAGGCAAAGCAGAGAAAAGAGCAAAAGCGTAAGCGAAAGGAACTTATGATGAAATGGGCTATTTATAAGCCAGAGGTGGGTAACCGAAACGTCGTCATAAGTACCCTTTGGAGGCGAACCGACGCCGTAACTGCTCTCTGCACTTGAAAAGGCGCGCCCTCTGTAACCGACGTGACTCTCCTCCAATGGCAAAGTGCCACGTGTCAACTGCTGCGCAAAAATAGGGGACACGTCCTCCAAACGTCCCTTGAAAGCTGGGACACGTCTTCTGACATCCCTGGAAAACTGGGACGCGCCGCTCAGACTGACACGCTTTGGCCGAACAGACCTGCAGAAACAAAAAGCAGGCTCCGCCTCGAGGACGCCAAAGAAAAGGCCAAGACCGAAGAGCCCGTGATCTTCGGGCAAAAGGCACATCCTCGGAACAGGTTATGCTTCCAAAAGAGACTCCCAAACCCGGAAAGAGATGCAAAACCGAAGTCTTCCTTCGGCTTTCCAAAGGGGGGCATGTGATAGCCAAACGCTATCGCCTCTATCTGGCCGAACTCCCTGCCACAAGAATGGCCAGAAGAAGCTGGCGCTACCCGAGAAAAGGTGTGATCAGGCACCTCGGGAGATAGCCGAAGAGCTCCAAGCCCGGCACGCCAGGACACTACTCGCCCCCCCCAGGGTCGTGAACAGATCGCCTTCGGAAAAGTGGCACCAAACATAGCGAGCCGAACACGATATCCCCGAAGGCGGAACTCCCTGAAGCTGGGAACCCCCGAACTCAGGGCTTGTTTCCCGAAGAGGCTCTGTCCGTACCAAAGGACGACCTCACCCAGGGACCTCGGGAGTACGGCAGGGGTATTTATGGAAGCATTTAAGGAAGCCTCTGACACATCCATTCACAGACGCCACAAGCCGCCTCAAAAGGCGCTCTGCCACGCTGACGCCATCAAAATCACATCATGGCCCGTCTCAGCACATGGCTCAAGGTAACCTACTATCTGTCTCCTATGCCCAGAAAGTCAGGAACGTCCGACCGAACACGTGTCGCGATCTGAACGGGCTAGGCACTCCTATAAATACCAGGAGTTAATACCAGACAGGGGGTTGGTTGGCTGGCAAAATACGGCTCCCGTTACCAGGCAAAACTCCTCAGCCCTTTGTGCTATTTTCTCTGTCTTTCTCTCAGCCACCACTGACTTGGGCGTCGGAGGCTCCCCCCCCGGAAAAACATTCCGGGGGCCTCCTAACCTTTTGTTTCTGAGCTTTCAGGCACTCTCCTTTGGGCTGTCCAGTCCACCAGGCGTTCTTCCTCCCAGAAGTCCCTCCACCAGTCACTATGACTATAAACGATGAGGCCCCTGGCCATCATTATCAAAATTAGAACCAAGGGAACCTCCATAAAAAATATATTATAGACTTCCCAGAGCATCATGTTCTTATGTCCTAGAATCTAAGCATGTGAAATTAGTAGGAGCAGTTAGAGAATCTACAGAACAAGTGTTACACCTTGTTTACAAGATTGACCCAATCATCCTTTAAAAAGGATAGGCACATAAGCAGCAAAAAGAAAAGTCAAAATCTATATCAATAGGATCACATAATCTTAATTTTTCATATTTTCAATTAAATGTCATAACAAAACCATTTAGGATGGACAACAAAAGCCTTAATGAAGATTTTTGGTCAGAAAAAAATGAAGCTAAAAGATGTTGGTTCATGGATACATATACCAAAGAAGAAAGAAATTCAATTAAGCACATTTGGTATAAAAGAATTATGAGAACTAAAAAGAATTTGAAATTCTTTGAATGGTTTATCTTTGCCATAGTTTTTGATGAAGAAATCACATTAAATATGTTAGAAGAAACTTGGCCTACTTAAAAAGACTAAGGGTGGAAAAGAAATCACAGCACCACATTCATCTGATACTACAGTTTTATTAGCGAAAGAAACAAAAGCTTCACCTTTAAAATATTTATAGAAAGTTTTAAAAATTGTGGAAAGCCCGTAGAGGAGAAAAACCTCCAGAACATTATAGAACAGAACAATTATACAAACCTTTAACTCTAGTCAATAGGCAAACAAATGAACATAATTGAAACATATTTGGAAAAACATAAGTTTGGCCTTTAAAAAACTTCAATTTTTAAGCCAGAACTCCAGCCAAAAACTTTAAAATCACCCATAACTTTTCACATAAAAACTCCAGAGTTTAAACTAAAGCCAAAAGACAGAATTGCTGATTTAGCTAATCAAATAGCTAAATTAACAATCCAATCTGAAACAACTCACAAGGAGTCTACAGATAATAAACAGAAAGATCTTCAAATCAATGTCATTGGAGTGAAGGAAAGTATTCAAGATGTTATTAAATCTCACCAAGAAGAAGATTAAATATTAGAACTCAACAATCTCAAAATGAAATGAGGGAGAGGAGGTCCAACAAAGGCATGGTTGTATCTCACCTATAGACATCATAACTATCTCCAGTTGATTCAAGACTTGGAAATAGTTATGAATCGTATGCTTTTGCAGAATATAAAGGAGACCCCATAAGACAATGGAACATAGATGGTCTATTAGAATATCAAATTATAAATACTATATAATATATGATTATGTTTGGAATAGCTGTTGCAAAATGAGCTAATAATTCAAACCTAGAAATAGCCAAAATGATCATAGCTGGATTTACAGGACAATTAAGAAGTTAGTAAGGAAAATGCCTAATAGAACAAGTTGGACAAAAAAAACAAATACAAGAAAAATTGTCATAATACAACATGGAGGACACATAATAAACTCAAGTGAATATGATGTTGTTAATACCTTGCTGGTGACCATATATTCTCATTTTGTTGGTAGCACAAAACAAAAGTAGAAATGGAGAATTATCGTTAAATTTAAGATGTAGAACTTTGTTAAATTTAGAATAGTATAAGGACACTTTCCTCACAGTTCATGAAACGGGTGATTGTAGATCATCAACCTGAAAAGAAAATTTCATTCAAGAATTGCCAAAACATTTTGGACAATTAGTCATGGATCATATTAAGGGAAAGAACCAAGGTCATATTAATCTAGAAACTTACACTTACAGTCAAATATTAGTAAAAATAAAGAAAGTTGGTCTTAAGATCTGTCATGGAATGAAACGGCAGAAACACATTAAAAGAGAAAAAATGCTTGGAAGAAAAGAAATGTGAATGTTTTGTTCTCAATTTGGTTATGATATTCAAAGACCATATCTTGAGTATGATTCTAGAAAACAAAAGAAGCATATATCTTATAAGAAATATAGAAGATGGTTTGAAATGTCAGAAGGAAAACCTAGATCCTGTAGACGATTCAAGAAAAGAAAATTCACAAAAGACTGTAAGATCTATTGGAAATGTGGAAAACCAGGGCACTTTTCAAATAAATGTAAAATAAAATAGAAAATAAATTATTTAGAAATAGATGAAGGTCTTAAAAAGAGTTTAATGCAGATTTTGCTAAATAGTGACAATGAATATAAAGAAGAACAAGAAGAAATGACTTCTAAAGATAGTTCTGAAAAAGTAAATGTTATTGGTCTTATAGATATTTCAGAAACTGAATTAGGAAGTTGTGATTTCAATGTGGTTGTGATTCATGTGAGTTACAAAACACATTTAATAATATGCAATTAAATATGATTCAAGTTAATACCATAAATGAAGAGGATGAGAGAATTTTAGAATTTTTCGATAGAATTTTAGAATATAGAACTAAGAAGAAAAGTTTTATTTAAGTATCTTGCCAAAGTTGGAAAACAAGAACACCAACAAGATCGAAGAAGAAATTCAAAAAAGAAAGTTGATATATAAGAAGTGACAAAACCACCGATTTACAATTTTAATGAAATTCTTAAGAGAGTTAATGAATTACAAAAGAGTTATAGAGAACCCCTAGTAGCAAAATTAAAAGGAGAAATTTAAAAAGTTAAAGTAGAAATAAAGTTTCTAAAAAATAGAATCGAGATTTTAGAACTTCAAAATTTTGGAAAATATTTTCAAGATAATAAAAAAGATGAGCTTATCATTGAAGATATGGAAGAATTTGACTTCAAAGCAAAAAAAGGGTAAAAATGTTCTAGAAATAAGTCAAGTAAACAAATAAATAGAGCAAGTTCCCGAAGAGCTACTTCTTCAAAACAATGGAGTTGATTTTATGTCTAATAAAATATTTACAAGTAGATTGACTTTGTTGGTAGAAAACCAATTCATAATTACAACAATAGTTTTGACTGATTTAGAAGTTGGTAGAAACTGCATTAAGGAAAAAGTTGTCCTTTATCAATACTTGAACAAGTCTTTTGGATTATTCACAGTTGCAAACAAAGAAACATTACATGGAAAGTTTAAATTAACAAATGTCAATATGTGCAATATGTTAGTGTTGTGCCTAAAAGCCAATCATGAGATGATTGTATTTTGTACATTGAGTCATGACATTTTAATGATGCATTAATTCAGTAATTGTGTTTGTTGTATTGTTTCTGTGTGACATAATTAAACATAATTATAACCTTAGAATAATAGTATTCTTAAAAGTCCCTAGTCTAGTATTATTGTGGAGTGGGTTACAATAATATATAAAGACTAGCATATTTGGAGACTAATATGAGATACATAGCCTACATATGGGTACAAGTTGGAGAACTTGTACACTGGACCGACCCATTATGAGAATGCTACGTGGATCGTTATATGAGTGTCATAAGTGATTATCATAGTGATAATGATATATGTAGTCTTTTGACCTAAGGTTATCAAGGTTCCCTATATGTGAGTCATATACTTTGATACTTCCTTTTGTTGCTCGTAACTGAGTAAACAAGAAGGTGGTTATTAGGTATGTCACATATCATGTAAAGGGTTTTGTATGATTAAGATAAGATTTATTCATCCTATGTAACAGGAGTGATATCTTTGGGCCTTTTGATAGAGTAAAACTAAGAAAATGCACGGCCATGCTCAGATGAGTTGATATACGATATCAATGTCATCAGTTTAAGTTAGTCTATTAAGTAATAAAAAAACCATAGATTGGGCTATACGAGAGTGACACATTTCATTTCTTGTGTTTGGTCTTGATATATTGGACAAAAGGACAATGACATCTACGGATTATGATCATAGAGGTTTAGTCGATTCATCGATTATCTTATCACTTGGGTAGCAATGATATGTTGCTGGACACCGCTCATTGTTTATGATCATTATCAACGTGGTAGGAGCCTATTCGGTCGTATATATAAAGCCAATTGGATTATTTGAGTGCATGACCAAATTGTTTGAGTTTTGATTTCATAATAATTTCAAATTAATAATTGGCCTAAAGGTTGACCCATTAATGAAGCCTTAAATTAAGCATAATTCAATTAGGGTTTTGAAACCTATTGTGCTTGGGAGTTGAGTCTCACTATATATACATCATATAGTAAGAATTTTGAACTCTTGCCCTAGTCTCCCTAAGGACGAAATCAAAAGGGTTTTGAAAGTTCCAATCGTACTCTTCTTTTGTCATTCATTGGAAGACGTAAGTTAGCACTATGGGCATAAGAGGAACACATTTGCCGGGATGAGGTGGAGGCATGGTGATCCCAAGAGGCTTATGTGGATACCGTAGAGAGCTTGAACACCTTAACGGTTCAAGTTTGTGATTCGACTCAATAGTTGGGTGAAAGATCTTAACCGAACTAGGTATAAAATTTTCGAACACCGGATTTATCCCATTTCATTTAGATCTTGTTTGGCTTCAATAAAACTTAGGATCTACCACAAGTTTGACATCATCAATATGCATGGGAGATATATAAGGACGACTTCATCATCTTTGATTAGAATGTAAAAAAGTCATTCTTATCCTGAATCCTAAAATGTATGATATTGGACTAAAATATTCATGTGGTCTAAAATTTTGAAGGGAAAAGTCATGCATTGCACAGCAAAGAACAATATCACACATTGTGTCCTTGACAAGTTAAGGAAGGTGTCATTTATACCATAAAAAATGTTATTATGTAGTTGAACAATTGTGAGTACCCTATTATAAAGGACAACATTTACATGATTAAACTTCAAGAGTGACTGTTGTAAGTGAAACTGAGAGCAAAGTTGAAGGCTTCATCTGCTATCCCCTCAACTTTATTGAATTTAAGAACCTCCATCCTAATGAGCAAAAGTACTTTGTTGGTAAGCTTTCTAGTTTCTCTTTCGCTAAAACTATTCAAAGTGATGCTACATGCAAATACATTTAAAATAAAGTAACTTTGTTCTACATTTTTTAGATGCTATTGGTTGTGTCACCAGTGTCAGCAATCCCATACCTAAAAAATTAAGAAATCAAAACTCAAAGACATTTGCTTTCCATTTTCTTAATCAAAGATAAAGTATTTGCTTCAACCATAGCTGTATTTTACACATCTCCTAAAAAAAATTACCATAACTCTAATTATTTTGATGCTACAAGGGACAAGGATTAAGGATAACATTGTGCAGGAGATTAGGAGATGATTTCCGATAGAGGAAGCCACACAATTTTGGCATTTATAGCATCATGTTGATTTCAATGAATGTCAACCACTTCAATAGTAAGCAAAAAGGGTATTACACAATATGGCCCAAAGGAATCCATGGTATCCATTTTAGTTTGAAATAATAACTACATCATTTATTCATTGCTAGATTAACTGCATCTCTCAAATTCTTTATCAACACTGATTTTTGGATGACGATGATATTCTTGTCATGAGGGAATTCAAATCCCAACTCAGGTAATCAAAGGCAATCATTTTATAAATAGTTATCGGTCTTCGTATTCTAATAGAACAATCCATACTATGCTTTGTAGTGATATCAATGTAATAAAGGAGAACTTATCTATTGAACAAGCACAGGTGAAAGAAAGAAACAAGCATAGGTGAAAGAAAGAAACAATTGATGAATTGTTACAGTGGGCACAAGAAAAAAACAGATGTACTAATTTATATCTTTAATCTAATTCATTTATCCTATCATAAAATCTATTATGTATTAAATACAGTAAATATTTCCTTAATTCTCCTCCAACTTAGCTTGCGACCTTCAAATGTCAAGTGAAAATTACAAATGTTCGAATAAGAAATGGTTGGTACTATTTCTCATGTACCAGTGGCCAATTCTAAAAGGGTATTTCATGCCTAAATGGAAACTTTTGGTGTGAGTCATGTGAGAATCATGTTAGGTTTCCAAGGCTAAGTTGTTGTCCCTAATATTCCATAAATACCATATAGCTCAAATGCATACTTTATTCTTCAATGAACATTCAGTAACTAGTTTTTTAAAAAATGGTTAATAGATTTAAACTACTACTGGATGTGAAGGACGAAATTGGTCAGACTGTTACTTCAATGTTTTATGGTGCGACTAAAAAATTAGTGAACACAACAGCAATATCACTACTTGAGGGAAACCAAGTTGCTGTACATGCATGCATCTTTCCTTATTCTAAAACCCTTTCTAGACTTTTCATATTGTTTATGCCGTATATGATATAGATGATGATTTAGTGCTGCCTCATACTTTATCAAATTTAATCAACAATTTGCACATTTTTTTGGATAAAATATAATTCCTATTATGAACATGGACCTTTTTTATGTTTCAGTTGGATCAAGATTTTTTCTAGCCATGTCTCTCCTAGTCAAATCTCTTCAGTCACAATTCATAAAAAAGTTGAAGAATCTTGACCAAAGAAAACTTCCAATGGGAATAAAAAGGTTTAGTAGTCCACACCAGTTCTATTTACTCCAAAAGTTTTTGAACCAAAGGAATGGAAAGTCACGTAAGCTAACATAAATCTATTTATTGAACTATAGATATCTCTCCAAGAAAGTAATAATCTACTTATTTAGTGAATAGTAATTTCATAAACTCTAAAGAAGATTTTGAACCAGATTGTGCAGTACAGCATACATCAAGCGATGAGGTGGAAAAAGTGTTTGCTGCTGAACCATGGAAAAAATAAAGTTCAAAAGGAAAGGAGGATAAATAAGACACTTCTCAAACCTTTAATCATGCTTTGTTATGCAATTAATGTACTACAATACAAGTTCGTTTATTTTTTTATTGAGGGAAAAGTGTAACTTTACCACTGAACTATTGGCCAGAAAGCGATTTTATCATCAAACTTTTCTATGTCAGAATTATCAACCATTTGTTCTATTAGAGCAAATTTACCACTATTCCTTAAAAAAAGCAATTGGGCCTAATGAAAGGTTAAATGTCACAAAGACACTGCTGAGTTGGTGAAGTGATGTGACAAAGAGAACTTTTTCTTTGTTTTTTTTGCCTCAAATTTATCATCCATATTTTCTATCGAAGCAATTTTACCACACAGGTATTACTTTGGATCAATTTTATGTACCGGCCTTTATCATTGGGGTTGCTTCCTTTTGGGCATTCCCCGGTAAGGGCAGACTCAAGTTTTTCTTACTTAAATCGGCCATAACCGGCATGAGTGTGGACACATGGACAATGATATATATGAGCTACTAACTGTCAAGCTGGGCAATGTTTATCAATCCAACATCTCACAAAAAATGGAGTTCCCAATCAAATGATCTAGTTGAAGCGGGTGGGAGTTACTTTTTTTTCTAGTATGAATATCTTAAAATTCCCTGTAAACTCATCTCCAGTCACAAATTTCCTCTCATTTCACAAAATGTTGTGCTAATTTGGACTTCACAAGACACCGAAATCCTTAATCCCCAGCTCAATCTTCCCAAACCCTTGACTTCTAAATTTACTGCCAACATAAAACATCGATGACAAATTTATGACAAAAAAAAAGATCGATGGTAAAATCACTCTATAGCCAAAATGATAGTAGTAAATTTGCACCTTTTCGCATCTCTTTGCCACATCACTCCTCCAAACATAGCATTGTCTTTGCCATGTCACATGTTCTATTAGCTACTTTCTTATTTTTTGACAGACAGTGGTAAATTTGCTAAAATAGAAAAGATGAATGGTAAATATGAGAGAAAAAAAATTCGATAGCGAAATCGCTCTATCGTCAATAGTTCATTGGTAAATTTATACTTTGTCCCTTTTGTCAATCAAAATACAATGAAAAAGACTACTTGATTCTTGCTTTATTAAGTTATAAGTATTCCACATATTTTGCTCATTTTTAAATCTCAAATTATTAGTATGTATTTTACATAATTTGGTATAAAAAATATTCCCCATTGCTAGCCAATAATTGAATTACTATTTCTCAAATTTCGAATTGTAACATATTAAAGTGTTACATTTAAGAAATCCTTACATTAAAAGCTCCTTAAGGCCTTTTGATACTACATTTTAAATGCAAATATATTTAAAAAAAACCATAAAAGAAATACGGTACTTTTCAACCCTCAAAGTGGTAGATAGATAGAAATTTTGCAATTATTTGAAACAAAAAAATATTCAAGACAAAAAAAAAAAATCAAAGCACATTATTTTGTCTTAATAAAAAGCATTCTTACTCTCTTTTTACACGACATCAAACTTGGAACCATATTTAAAAAAACCTAACTGAAATATTGTATTTCTTTTCACTTGAAAGTTCGAAAAAACCATCATTAATTGCCATAGCATTTAGAATAGATAGTATATGCCACACACACACACACACACACACACACACATATTAGCTTCCGTTTTTTGTTTCTTCTAACATCAATTCTACCTACATACGAATTCTACGTTCAATGTATACCAAAGCAAACTGTGGTGTTAATTAATTAATAGCCACTTTAATATAAGAAGAGATAATCATTATTTTTACATCAAAGTGAATGAAATTCGTTGGTAATTGTGAAAGAAAAATGAAAGTAAAAATAAAATTCACAGAAAATGAAGTGACTAAGTCATTAGCAAATAAGAAAACAATTGAATGAATCAAATCAATTTCATTATGGAAGAAAGTTATCCATAATATGAAAACAACAAAATAAATTACTGCCACGCAACAAAATTATACGATTTCTGAAACTCTCTTCCATAAGTAAATGAAATTTATTGGTAAATGTGAAAGAGAAATAAAGTTTAAATACACAGCACACACAAAAAAAAAAAAAAAAGAGACGTATCCATTAGGAACTAATAAATCACTTGAATGAATCAATTCAGTTTCATTATGCAAATAATGTACATGAAAGTTTGGCTCTAAAATGAATACAACAAGAGAAATTGCAAAGTCAGCTAACTGACTTAGTATTCTATCTCTCAAATTTTCTTCCTTCCTGATAGAGAAAACAATCTATCAAGAATGAATTGCTCGAAAAGCTCCAACTCGAGACATGATTCGAGGTGAATCAAAATTGTACCAAATTTTAAATACTAATACAAATTGCATACTATTCACGTACTAATCGTTAATGACCTAAATTTTGCAGACTTATTTAATAATGTGAAAAGAGTTGCTTCTCTTTCTAGCATGTTCCAGAGCTCCATAACAATACATTCAGATATAATCCTAAAACCTAATGGCAAAGTGCAAAGCTATTGTGGACTTAAACTAACAAATCCCAAAATGTTGCAAACTAATACACTGTTAATTAAATAATTATTTTAGTCATACTACTTTCAACTACAATGACCAACAAATTCGTCTACTACATCATCCGTCACAAAGGAAATGATAATAGGCTTCAAATGGAGATCTCTAAGTCTGAACTTTAGTCAACTAACCAATGAAGGACAAATGATATAATGCTGCCTCCACAATTAACAGATATGCAAGTATTTCCAAAAAACAAAAGTCTAGCTTTTTTCCTTAACCAACTTTCAATAAAACTCATATTGAAAATATAATTTTTCACTTAATTGACATCATATATACATTTTCTGTACCTTACCATACCATCTTCCACATTGTTCGTACGCAGCTCCTCAAAAGGCAATATTCAACTCTACTGGTAAATATCCCATCTTTAAAATTCAGATTTCCCTTGTTAAAGCACATTCTAAATAAATTATTTTCTTTTATAAAGTGCACAAGTTTCTTATCAAAATCATGAAGCCCCATCATACAAAGGCCCTACTTTCAATGCAAGCATGTGGTACGAGGAGAGGCGTAAAAGAGTAATGAGTAGTAAATATCCAACATTTTCACTTTGTTGCCAAGATGGGAAAGTATTCCTACCAAAACTCAAAGAAGCCCTTGAGTCCTTGAAAAGGTTGCCTGACTATAACGATGATCGTACTACATGAAAGTTCAGGGAAGAAATAAAGATATATAATGGCATGTTCTCCTTCACATCTTTTGGGACAAAAATTGGTCAGTTTTATTAATCAAGAAAGTGCAACTTACACATTCAAAATTAATGGGCAAAATCATCATAGTATTGGGTCTTTAATGCCCAAAGAAAGTACTTATCTTAAATATGCTCATCTATACTTCTATGATACACAAAATGAAGTCAGGAACAAAATGTTTGCCTTCATTAACCATGGGCCCGAAGAAAGTCTCATTGACATGTTAAATCAACATAGTTGTGTAGCCAAAGCATTTCAAATGGCTAGAGATTAATGTAGGCACAACAATTCACATGACTTCAAACTTCGCCCACTAGGACAGAGGATGACAACTTCAAAGCAATATAACATGCCCCTTGTCTCTGAATTGGCAGCTTTGATCATAAATGGGTAAAGCACTACATTGAGAGATGTTGTTAGAAACAGTAAAGACAATGGACTACAAAGAATATCAGAATTACATCCATTATACATGACATTACAATACCCTATTCTATTTCTTTACAGTGAAAAAGGATTCCATGAATAGTTACCATATCATAACAATAATGGGAGAAAGAAAACTAAGATAGATTTTGTTACAATTAGGGAGTTAAGAGTTGCCGTTATAGAATTCAACAAACACGAAACAAGGGTACTACTCTCCTCAGGGGAGGAACATTTTTTTGGCAATATTTAGTTGAAGCCCTACTTTTGAAGAGTAAAAACAAAGGTGGACTAGAAAAAATCAAGATGACCTATTTATAAATCTGTTCCATAATGTTTGTGATGTAGTTACAAAAGGAGACACAAAAGTTGAAGCAATTGGTTGGAGAATTATTCTGCCTTCCAATTTTATAGGCAGCCCAAGATATATCGTGCAAAACTATCAAAACATGATGGCTCTCTTACAAGCAGTAGGAAATCCAGACTTTTTCATCATTTTCACCGCTAATCCAAAGTGGCTAGAAATTTAAAAAATGTTAGCTTATATACCTGGGTAGAAACCATAAGATCATCCAGAGCCTGTTACAAGAGTTTTCAAAATAAAGCTAAATGAACTGATGAAAGATATTTAGAAAAATGAAATTTTTGGGTAATGCCATGCTAGTAATATACTATAAACTAAACTTTATACTTCAGTTACTCTTAGCTAACCATTCCTAACATTAATCTAACAATTTTACAACATTTTTTTTACAGCTATATGTACTATTGAGTTTCAAAAAAGTGGAATGCCACTTGTGCATATTTTAGTATGGTTGGAAAATCAATCGAAGTACAAAAGCACTGAGTGATATAGATAATCTTATCTGTGTTGAATTTTCCTCTCCAATAGAAGTCTAACAAACACACAAAGCTGTAATTGAGTTCATTGAACATGACCATTTTAGTGAACAAACCAATAAAGCCTTATGCATGATTGATGGAAAAACATTTTCCAAAGCAAATTTATGCGGAAACAACAATTGATGAAGATGGATTTACAATTTATAGAAAAAAAAATAATGGACTGAATGTCGTTAAGGGTTGTGTTAAATTTGACAATAAATCTAGTGTTCCTTACAATTGCTATCGTTTATTACAGTACCAAGCTCACATTAACTTAGAATGGTGTAATAGATCACGGACAATCAAGTATGTATTAAGTAACTGCGTAAAGGCCCCGATAGAGCAATTGTTGTAGTACAGGAAAATATAAACAATAACAGTGGATTAAGCTTAGAAACTATTGCCAAAATTTATGAAATAAGGAATTACTTGGATTGTCGCTATTTATCTCCCTATGAAGCAGTATGGCATTTTTTTCCATTTAGCATCACTATCGCAATCCATTAGTATTGAAATTAACCTTCCATCTACCAAATCACAACATGATCACATTACAAGACTCATAGTCTTCTAGCACTACTTTGAAGGGAGACATCGAAGAAATAGTATTCACAAAGTGGTTCAAGTTAAATTTAATAGATGAAAACAAACTTACCTATGCAGAAATACCAACAAAATATGTGTGGTATAAGAAGGATAAAGCTTAGAAAACCCAAGAAGATGGCAAATGCATTCGTTGTACTATTTATTGCCACCCTATGTCAGGTGAACAAAAGTATCTACAGTTGTTGTTGAATATTTCTAAAGGGCCTAGATTATTTGAACAGTTAAGGATAGTCAAAGGAAAAAGATGTAACACCTTTAAAGAGTTGCTATGCATATGGTTTGATCAATGATGATAAGGAATGGACCAATGCTATTTCAGAAGCAAGGATATAGGCATCAGGATCACAACAACATGTTTTGTTTGTCATAGTGTTGCTATTCTGTAAAGTTAGCAACCATTCAAATTATGGGAAGAAAATTAGAAAGCTTTTTGTAAAGATATTTTGCATAAAAAGCAAAAACAATTCAGGTTCTTTGATTTATAGCTTACAAAGGACTAGATAAAGAACTATCACTCACTAGAAATAGAATAAGCAATAAATAAGAATGAAAAATCATTAGCAGATCTCTGAGATCTTCCAATGCCAGACCCTTTATTGTTAACAAACATGGACAATCGGCTGATTCAGGAAGAGTTAAACTACAAGCTAAAAGAACTACGGATAGAACACCGACAACTTTATGACTTATTGAACTCATATCAACACTCAATCTATGACAAAGTCAACATTTTCGTACAAGGAAAAAACATCATTTTTATTTTGTTTATGGTCCCAATGGAACCCTACAAAGCAATAACCATAAGACTAAGATTAGAACGGATGATTGTCCTTGCAGTTGCACCATTAGATACATCATTTTATACATTTTAATTATTTCATCAATTTAACATATGATTTATCAATTCATGTTTATTACATTCACGAAAACCAAAAAAAAAAAAAAATCAAGGATTGCTTCCTTGCTACTACCTAGAGGGAGAACAACTAATAGTATATTTGTTATACCACTAGAATTAATTGGTAATAGTACATGTGGTATAAAACAAAAAACACATTCGGTATGACTTATGCAACAAGAGAGATTGATAATTTGGGAGAAAACACCAATGACCCAGAGATATCCTTTTAAAGCACTAGATATGAGACTTAGAGACATGCCTGGTAATAAGTAACCCAAAAATGGAGATAGATTGTTTGCAGGAATGGCAATTTTTTTAAAAAAGTGAGTTTAGGCAAATTTTGCTTGTTATCCCAAAGGGTAAGAGATAAGAGGTTGTTCAAGGTTGTATCAACACATCAGAATCATGGAAATATTGCTATTTTTTGAACTTCCACACAGTATGAAAGTGAATAACACCATGGATGGACAAAATGACAGTCGAAGGAAAAAATTTAATAAATGGGTATTAAATGTTAGAGATGAAAATATAGTAGCAAAAGCAAAGGAAAGAGAGGATGAACCCACTTGAATTGATATTCTAGAAAAGTTCATAATAAAATATTTGAATTGTCCAATTAAGTAGATCGTTAACCAAACATTTCTAGATTTCATTATACGACAAAATGATGAAGACTATCTTTGAGAAAGAGGAATTTTGTGTACATGTTTGCAAAGTTACAAGGTATAGTCAAGACCTACAAAAGGAGGGTAGGGAAGGGAAAAGGAGGGAAGCAATGACCTATTTTCCCCCAATTTAGAAGGGTGAAAAGCATGTATAAATGAGGGAAGTGAGTAGGCAATAATCTCCATTTCCTCCATTTCCTCCTTTTCAAACAATGGAGTCAAGCTAATTTTCCTCCTCTGCCCCTCTCATTTCCTTAATCCAAACTAACTATAAATTTGAAGAAGGGCTGGCAGTCTTGCTTTTGTGGATTGTTAATCCAAGCCACAGTTTATACAGTGAAACATGCCTCATTATTACAAATCGTGGGGAATTTTTCATTGAGGCTTAGATTATTACTGGAGCCAATATAGGAAATAAGATGTTGATCCCAAGAATCATACTTACATCTCCAAAATCAAAATGGCCATTCATTGTAAAATGGAGACAATTTTACATAAAACCGTGCTATACAATGACCATTAATAAAAGGCAAGGTTAGTCACTTAGTTTTGTCGACCTTTATTTGCCAAGGCCTACTTTAGTCATAGACAATTTTATGTTGCACTATCTAGAGTGACAAATCTACAAAGGCTCAAAATCCTTACAACAAAAGACAATGACAAGAAATTCAAGAACAAGACTAGAAACATTGCCTACAAGGAAGCATTGAATAAATTAAATTTAAATCGTGAGGTATTGCCATTTTCCAATTTAAGAGACTAAATTAATAAATACACTTTTTTAAATAGTAAAAAACATGGATTGCATTATTCATACCCATTGATTAACATAGTATTTTAATAACAAGCTTGAACTTTACGAGTTAGATTCCATCTAAACACTACAATAATAGCAATGCATTATATAAGTACAAAATCCTCATGAAATATTCAAATACTTATTATCTAATCAAATACCTATCCAATAATTTATTCTATCTTTCCCTTTTCTATGTAGCATATACATTGAGAAATCATGGTCTTGGCTCCCTTATGGAAAATATTTGAAGAGATGACTCAAAAGGCTACTTTATTGTTAATTTAGTTGACTGTTAGTTCCTTTTTCAACTTTTCTCTTATTCTCAATGGAAATTGAGGAATTAATATTTGTGCCATAAACTAGCAACAAAACTAATATGTTCCTAATTATTATTTTTTTTTATGGTTGAAAGGACTTAAAACATAGCTAACATAAGATAGTATGTTTTAACAACTAATATACTTTAACCAATAGTGAGAGGTGCTTTGTATCATCTTTACTCTTTCCATCATATTGTTTCCAATTAGATTGAATCCTACTTTTAGTTGGACCATTCTCAGAACCAACTTTCATATGACAAGCATTTTAAAGAATTTAGATGAAAAGAAAAACCAATAAAGAATCCACAAAATTAATTACAAAGAAGTGTTTACTCTCACAAGCTAGTTCAAGTATAAATTTTAATAAAACCTGCATCATAAGAGTTTTCAAAAGTTATTAATGTATCACCATTAGATGCCTAGGCTTCAGGGTGAAAACAGTCTTACATGGTAAAATATTGGATTTGCACTAGTTACTAAATAGCATGAAAGTGTTAACTGAAGTTCAAGTTGATCCCTACGCCCAACTAAACAGTATCAAAAGTGGGGGGAGTGAAACAACTCATGACAATAAAATTTATATTCATTCTCTTCTTTTGAGCATGTATATAAAGAAAACTAAAGCCATTCATTTTTTTATTTTCTCAAATAATATTTAAGTTTTTATGACTAAAAAGTGACTAACAGCTCTCTAACCACTTTTAGTCATTTTTTTCATATATTAAAGTTGATGTTCGATGGAATGCATTACGTTTTGACCTCTAATAATAGCCAGCCCTACCTTTCCTTAGATAACCATAAATTTCATGCCACCAAGGCACAGGCTAGTCATAGCAAGTGGGCCAGCTTCAATAAACTTGTTAATGATACAAGTGATTTTAGCAGGGCTTAACTTCATATAAGATAATAAACTGAAACCGTGACACCTTTATCATCAGTAATACACTTCATACCCAAGAAAAATAATTAACACACAATCTAGCTGATAACTTTCAGCCTCTTCAGCTCCAATTTTCATTAAAGAAGACTAAGTCATTCCCATAAATTAAAATCTCCCCACTAAAGCTAAGAAACCAATTTAACCTCCTCAAAATATATTCAACATCATAAAACAAAAAAATTCAGGGTCCCGATGAAAGGTACTCAGTATAAATCTAATAGCTAATCAATGAAATAGACAAAAAAAATTAGTTAGTGAATCCTAATTCAATCAAGCACCGGTCACTGTTAGTAAGCATATCAACTAGTTTTTGCAAAATAAAAATCATTTATAACAAAAATGAAAGATATGATAGTCAAAGGGCAATCGCCCTAAGTGAACTTCTGAACTCTCTTCCAAGCTAGCAGAATTATGATAGGCTCCTAAGGCAAGCTATAGGTCCTCGGATAACATTTTAATGAGGAACAAGAAGTCTAACCCTAGGGCCATTTCAACACCTCCATAGCCTGGAATTTGGCTCATCTCCAGAAGAGGTAACCTGAAGGACCATCAACAATGCTGTTATCATAATACCTTGGTGGCGTGTCAGAAAGAACATCCATCGACACCAATGGGCCAATTGGTAAGGCTGCTCTACAAAGTACGACCTCTAGAAATTGGGATCTAGCTAGTCACACACCCAACCTTGTCCCTTGACACGACCCCTTGTGGGCCTACCTAGGAAGCCTATGGGAACTTATTCCACACTAGTCATAATTGGCTAATTGATTATATGCGCACTAGTTAAAACCTTTATGCTTCTAGTTATTTAATCCTGCTATGCAATCATGCATGAGTTTATGCTTTGACTTAATAAATAAAAAAAATGGTACTTAAAACATTGCCATGGAATATTTCAAAAAAAAATATCAAAACTGTCAAAGCATTCAAAGAATTTAGGTCAAATTAACTGCACATAATCATTTGTGTGCAAGCATCCAAACAAGAGTAGACTATACTTGCACCCAAGAGCGACTCTAGAGTAGACTACTCATGCATGACCATTTGAGGCAAACTAGTGTATGAGAACTATACACTGAATGACTCTACTGAAACCCAAACTAAGCTTCCACCTTAGAGCATCTCTAAGTGGCGAGCTTTGTAAGCCCTCCCTTATGCTTCAGTAGCCTCTGTAGGCCAAAAAGATGATTGTAGTTAGTACCATAACTTAACCAACAAGCAACCCACAAACTAGAATCATAAAAATTCAAATAAACCAAATACCTGCTCACGAGCCTAGCCTAACAACTCTCAACGGTTGCTGGCTCAATGACACCCAAAACTGCACAACAAAATGTAAAGGGGTGAGAATCAAAGATTCTCATTAAGGGTGTTCAACCTACAAGAAAAATACTAAGGACTCCACATATATAAGGACATGAAGCCTACTACGTGTGCTTGTAGCCTGAGGGTCTAATATATGTGCATATACCTAGGTCCCTTGGGATCCCTCCTCATCCTAGTCCTTCTCATTGGGCATCACTCCATGCCTAGCGAGTTCTGCCACTAACTCACTCATAGTAAGCCCTAAGCGTATTGATTGACGCAATACCTTCCCTAAGTTGTTGTGCAGGTGAATATGGTGCATGTTCCTTGCTTGCATTGTAAGAAATCCACTAGGTGTACTAGGCCTCCACAAAGTTTCTTATGTCCTTAGACTTACTAGGGCACTTGTGTACTAAGCCTCTACCCAAATAGGTGCACTAGGCTCCCACTTAGTGTCTTGGGCTAATAAGCTCACCTAGACCACCAAGGTACTAAGCCTCACCATTTAACCTACCAATGATACACTAGGCTTTCACTTGTGCCTCAAGGCACAGCTTGGCTAGGCAACAAGTGCACTAAGCCTTCATCCATGGTACCCTCTATTCTCCATTACTTGGTTCACACTAGTGAAGTGACAATGACCATGGTTAGACTAAAGTAGGCTAGACCTTAAAGGCCCACTAGGCACACTAAGGTTTCACATCGTAACCTTGTGGGTTACAGTTTGGGTAGGTCACCGATGGTACTAAACCTTTCACCCAAGCTAGTAATACCTAGTTGTGGTTCCTTGTTAACTAGTTTTCTTACTTATGGTGGAAGTAACCATAAAACTCAAGAAAACTCCTAGGTTTCGGAGAAGTTTTGGAAGCCTTGGAGTACCCTCGGGATACTTAGACCTCTAGGTACCTTAAGAACCTCCTTAAACCTCCCCCCGACATTTCTAGCAAAATTTGGAAGCCATTAAGCTTGCGGTGACGTGTTGCCTGTTTTTGAGGTATTGGCCACACATCATGGGAACTGTTATTGATTGGCGACGTGCCGCCAATCAGCGTCAATCTTGCGAAATGCCCAGAAAATTTATAGTTTTGCTGCTATGAACTTTGGACACTTTCCAAATATATCAAACATGCATTAATAGCCTTCAAACTTCACATACATGTAGTACACGTCGCAGAGACTAGTACTAACCATCACAAGCCTTCCTATGATGCAATACAACATCGTTCCGATCATCACAAACCCCATAGTCCAACATAATCAAACTAGTCCATTACCTAATGCTATTGCCAAAACTAGTTGATTTCACCAAGCAACCACACTCTAATGGAATTAATCAAACTTGAAAACATAATTCCCTTACCTCAATTAACCTTGAACTAGCAACAATCAAGTACCACAAGCCAAGAACTTCAACTTCCAAAGTTTCAACTAAGGTTGCCTAAGTTCTAAGCAAAATACAAGGCATATGACACTAAATTAATACCAACCTAACAAAACCCAAGCTTGATTAAGTTCAAGAAACAAGAAATTAACTGGGCAAGAAGGTACCTCATGAATTCAACCATGCCCAAGCTTGAAAAATGACACCAAGCTCCAAAACCATGGAAAAACAAGCGAAACAAGCTTCCGTTGACATGGGCAATCCAAAAGCCTTCCAATTCCGTGAAGAAATCATGATTTTGGTAAGGTTGGAGTAAGAATTGGAGAGGGTTGGAAGGAGCTATGAAAATGAAGTGAAGGAGATGAGGGAATAGTGACATCCCCATCTCTTCCAACCATTTTTAAAAAAGAAACCCCCCTAAACTTTTATAAGTTTTGCAAATCCACCCCACCTTCAAATAGTAACCAGGTAATTGGAAACTTTGGAAAACTTTGCTAACTTGGGCTTTGGTTTTAAAAACATTAATTTAACTCTTGAGACATGTCTTAACCTTTCAAGGTGCAACATGACCATTTTGCCCCGAGCAAACTTAGTGCCATAAACCACTCAGAACCTGTGACAGCTCTCCTAGTTGGTTAATCAAGTAAGTGTTTACTTTACTTTGATTAAGTGTTTATTAAATTAAGTACCTCAAGTTAGCGCCTTGTAAAGCAAGTAAGATAAGCTTAATTAAGTAAGTGAGTTCCTAAGTGTGATTTGGCATAGTTAAGTCAAGACCATTAGTTGTTCTAGCTTTTAGAACCATCCTAGTAGGTTTTGACAACTTGTGGCACTAAGTGTTCTTTTTGAGCCATTTAGAACTTAAGTGGCTAAAGTGTTCAAGAAAATTAAGTTTGGGAAGCTTTTAGTACCCTTTAGAACAAAGAAAAGTGGTTTGGAGTGTGAGTTGGTGAGCTATTTGAAGCTTTTGAAAGCTAGTGGACTTAGGTGCAAGGAGAAGGAAAAGTTGACTTGTTTACATATATGCAAGTCTTCTTCTTCCTTAGTCATTTGCAACTAACTCCAATTTTTCGTGGCTCCACTTCCTCTCCCAAAATCACAGCCCAAGCTTCCATTTTCTTGCAAGATTTTATCAAATTAAGGGTGCCCAAGGTGTTGGAAAGCTCAGTGCGGAAAGTCCCAAGTGCATTTATTGTGTGCATTACATACCATACATCCATACATTGCATATTTTATATTTTGTTGATTGTTGATTGAATTGCATATTTGATTGCTTGGTTGCCATTTTGCATAGTTGTTGCATTTTTCTTTGCAGGTATTCAAGGGAATCCTTACTGAGTACTTTCAAGTACTCATTCCCTTAGTTTTATTGTGCAGGATCTAACTCCGGGCCTAATCACTAGGTGATAGTTAAGGCCTAAGCTTTCTGTTTTGCAGGTATTTTTATTGATTGAGAATCCTAATGATTCTAGTTTCTTGCAGTATAAGTTATGTGCTAACCAAGTTGTGCCTTTACAGTGTAGAGGCTAAGAGTACACAAGAACAAGAACTAAGGAAGGGCTTACACTTGGAGCTTGGATAGCTCAAGGTGGGGCTTCAAGTAGATGATCTTAGTTAGTTAGTTTTTGTCTCTTGTACATAGTACCTTGTGTACTAAGAAAGTTGCCTCTAATAGGATACATTGTGATGTAAATCCATCTTGTTACTTTTGGGTGCATGCTAGAAGTGTATTGTATGCACAAACTATTACTTGTAGTTAAAGTAACTAGTATTTCACTGTCTTGGCACGTTTTAAGTATGTTTTAATAGAAATGCTCGAGCAATGTTTTTAACAATTCCGATCTATTTATTCATTTGCATTGCCAGGACAAAAGCATGCATATCTTAAACTGAGTAGGCTAAGAAACTAGTTGCATATAAATTGTTTTAATTTATATTGACGAGTAATAGTTAGCCAATAGTAACTTAGTGGGATTCATAATCCCTAAGGGCCTACAAGATTATGGGGCACTGGGGCCCCGTTCCGCGACAGTTTTTGGTATCAGAGCGGGTCAATGTTCCTAGTAGAGGCAATAAGTGAACTAAGATCTAAGTGTTCTTGTGCTAAGTGTGGTTAGTACTGCTTATAAGTTGCTCTGGGTGCGGTCTTCTGGCTGTGGTTGCAGGTATTATGGTGAACACTCGGGCAGGTACTGCTACTGAGGTTCAGGGTTCTGGTGCAGGAACTAGTGACCCCAGTGGGGCAGACATGAGGGAAGTGGTTTCCCTGTTGAGGAGACTTAATGAGTCAATGGACCGGATGCTACATGGCATGGCTATTCTACTTGAGGAGCATGCTCAACCTCCAGTTCAGGGGGAGACCTTGGAGGACCCTAATGGGGCAAGGGCCGAAGTGCACCAAGGCCCAGTGGTGCACCAAGGTCAGGGGAGAAATCCCCCGCCCCAAGGGCAAGTGCAAGGTCAGGAGCAAGTAAATGAGCGTGTTCAAGTGGATTCTGATGAGGATAGTGAGGAAGAAGATGAGGAGGACATCCATCGACAAAGGAGAAGAAGGAGACCTATCATTCCAGACCATATGGGACTTGTTTCCTTATGTCGTGACATCAATACTCCAAAGTTTAATGGCATAGGAGATCCCGATATGGCTGAGGGGTGGTTGTATCAGATCAATGAAATCTTCAAGAACATGAAGTTTGATGATAAAGCCAAGATGGATTTGGTGCCTTTCTTCTTAGAAGGCAAGGCTTCCTTATGGTGGAAAGATGTCATGGAGAGGCTTGACTCTTATAATGAAGGTAGGCCCGGGCAAAGACCTAAAGAGCTTGATTGGATCGAATTTGAGAAGGAATTTCGGAATGAATTCAACAGTGAGGCGGCCCAAGATCAAAAGCGGATTGAATTTGATGAGTTGATACAGGGAAGGTTGACGGTCCATGAGTATGAAAGGAAGTTTAGTTCTCTTTTTCGGTATGTACCTCATTTGGCCGGGAAAGATGAACTAAAGGCAAAGAAGTTCATTCGTGGACTTAAGGTGGAATTAAGGAGTTTCTTGACGATGATTGGAGTTCGGACTTATCATGAGGCTGTCCAAAAGGCCTTAGTATTGGAAAGGGAACTAATGGAGGCAAAACCTAAGGATAAGGCCATTGAGCCGAGGGTACCGGTGCACTCAAGGTTGACGGACAAAAGGCCTATTATGGGAGGAGACCAAGGACCCTCCAAGAAAATCAAGAAGGTTGGGAAGGGCCGTTGTCCTAAGTGTCAAAGATTTCATGGTAACAAACCTTGCACCCTTGGAACCGATCTTTGTAATTACTGCCGTCAGCCTGGACATTGGGCTAAGGAGTGCCCAAGGCTTAGGCAATATCAAGGTCGAGGAAGACCGGGAGCCTCAGGAGCTGGTAATGCTTTTGTCAGAGCCCCTGTGCCACCACGAGTTTTTGCTTTGACGGGCCAAGCACCCAGGGAGCCTACAGCTGTGCAAGGTAACTTTAATGTTCAGGATAGTAGTGTTAGAATTCTGTTTGATACTGGTGCTACTATTTCTGTCATTTCCTTGAGCATGGTTGTTAAGTTTGGTTTGCAAAGAACTTTGTTGGATGAGATGAGGCTCATTAAGTCGGTTGGGAGGAATATTGTTTTTACCAATGAGTTGGTCATAGGGTATCCTTTGGAATTAGGAGGTCGTAAGTTTTTGAGTGACCTTTGGGTCTTGACTTCGATTCCTTATGATGTTGTTCTTGGGATGGATTGGTTAAGTAGGTATAAGGCCCATATCGACTGTGCAGGTTATAAGGTCACCCTTGAGGATACCTCAGGGGTAAGTGTGACTTGCACGGGTGGTTTGGCAAGTAGTGCTAAGAGTTTGCACCTCAAGTTAATGGAGTCCATTCCCATTTCGAGTGAGGTGGTGACTTACTCGTTGAATAGGGTGGCAGTCGAGGAGCAACTCAAGGAAATTCAAGTAGCCAATCTATTTCCAGAAGTTTTTCTTGTAGACCTCCCAGGATTACCCCCAAGAAGGGAGATTGAATTCTCCATACACTTACAGCCTGGGGCAGAACCAATTTCTATACCCCCTTATAGAATGTCAGCACCTGAAATGGATGAACTGAAAAAGTAATTAGAAGAATTGCTTGAGAAGGGCTTTATAAGGCCAAGTGTTTCCCCGTGGGGTGCTCAAGTGTTGTTTGTAAAGAAAAAGGATGGAACCTTAAGGTTGTGCATAGATTATAGAAAACTGAATGCAGTGACTGTAAAAAACAAGTACCCATTGCCCAGAATTGATGACCTATTTGATAAATTAAGAGGGGCGAAAGTCTTTTCCAAAATAGACCTAAGGTCTGGATATTTCTAGATAAGAGTAAGGGAGGAAGATATCCCAAAGACTGCATTCAGGACTAGGTATGGGCATTATGAGTGTACGGTTATGCCGTTTGGAGTGACTAATGCTCCAGCAGTTTTCATGGATACCATGAATTGGATTTTTAGGCCCTACCTAGATCAGTTTGTTGAGGTGTTTATTGATGATATTTTGGTGTATTCCTAGACTCCCCACGAGCATGAAAAGCATTTAAAGATAGCTTTGCAAGTGCTCAAGAATAATCAATTTTATGCAAAACTATCTAAGTGCCAATTTTGGGCAAGTGAAATTCCTTTCCTTGGACATATTATAAATGCTCAGGGATTAAGTGTGGACCCAGAAAAGGTAAAGGCTGTGGTGGAGTGGAAACGCCCAACAACTGTAACTGAAGTTAGAAGTTTCTTGGGTTTGGCGGGCTATTATCGAAGGTTTATTGAGAAATTTTCTATAATAGCTTCGTCATTGACTGCCTTGACAAAGAAGGCACAGAAGTTTATTTGGACTCCTAAGTGTGAGGAGAGTTTCCAGGAGCTTAAGAATAGGTTAATTTCTGCTCCCATCTTAATCCTACCAGATCCGCATGAGACTTTTGTGGTTTATACCGATGCATCTGGGACAGGATTAGGATGTGTGTTGATGCAGGATAAGCAAGTGATTGCATATGGGTCTAGGCAGTTAAGGCCTAACGAGTTGAATTACCCAGTGCATGATCTTGAGTTGGCAGCAGTTGTGTTTGCCTTAAAGCTCTGGAGACACTACCTTATGGGAAGATCCTTTAAGATCTTTACAGACCATAATAAGATCTTTACGGACCATAAAAGTCTGAAGTATTTATTTACCCAAAAGGATCTTAACATGAGGTAGAGAAGGTGGATCGAGTATATCAAGGACTATGATTGCTCGATAGACTATTGTTCTGGTAAAGGCAACGTGGTTGCTGATGCCTTGAGCCGTAAGTATTCTGGGGTAATTCTCTCCAAGGATCAAGTAACACAAACCTCAAAATATCCTAGTGCAGAGCAATTCACAGTTTTATTTGAATTGTGGAGAGAATGGGAAATGGCTCAAGTCATGGTCCTTGAAATTCAGTCAGCATGGCTGGCTAATGTTAAGCAAGCTCAAGAGAATGACCCAAGTTTGAAAGGAGTTTCTGGGGAGGAAAAGCATGGTACTGTACTGAAGGAATTTCAGTACAAGGATGGGTTACTTTACTATGGTGACCGGCTCTATGTGCCAAGTGAATGAAGGCAACAGGTGTTGTAGGAGGCACATACGAGTAAGTTTAACGTTCACCCTGGTGTGAATAAGATGTACCATGACCTTAGGACTCATTTCTGGTAGCCAAAGTTTAAGAGAGACATATATGAATATGTGTCTAAGTGCCTCACCTGTCAAATGGTGAAGGCAGAGCACCAAAGGCCATCAGGAATGTTGCAAAGTTTACCACTCCCAGAAAGGAAATGGGGATCCATCACCATGGACTTTTGTGTTGGGTTGCCAAACACAAGAAGTCAGCATGATTCCATTTGGGTGGTGGTGGATAGGTTGACAAAATCTGCACACTTTATCCCCATTAAAATTACTTATACCATGGAGAAGTTAGCCCAGTTGTATATTCGGGAAGTAGTAAGACTTCATGGAATTCCTGATCAGATTGTATGTGATAGAGATCCCCGTTTTTTTTCAAGGTTTTGGAATGCCTTTCAAAAGGCTATGGGTTCCGCTGTGAACCTAAGTACTGCATATCACCCTCAGACTGATAAGCAATCTGAGCGGGTGATCCAGACCTTGGAAGATATGTTACGAAGTTGTGTGATGGACTTCAAAGGGGATTGGGACCAACATCTGCCTTTGATTGAATTTGCTTATAATAATAGCTATCAAGAAGCTATTAAGATGGCGCCCTACGAAGCTTTGTATGGGCGTAAGTGTGTGACCCCTCATTGTTGGGCAGATAAAGCTGATGAAATAGTTGTTGGTCCAGAAATCATTGCCGAGACCACGGCAAAGATTAAGTTGATCCAAGCAAGGATCAAAGCTGCCTTAGACCGGCAAGCTAAGTACACCAATGTGCGAAGAAAAGATTTAGAGTTTGAGGTAAGAGACAGAGTACTCCTTAAAGTTTCACCAATGAAAGGTGTGGCTAGGTTTGGCCAAAGGGGTAAGTTGGCACCAAGGTTTATTGGTCCTTTTGAAATCCTCGAAAAGGTAGGAAAAGTGGCTTATCGGTTGGCTTTACCGCCAAGTTTTGCCCATGTTCATAATGTGTTTCATGTAAGTTCCTTAAGGAAGTGCATTGTGAACCCTGGGCAAGTGTTAACCCCGCCCATTATCCCTTTGAGAGAGGACCTAAGTTATGAAGAACATCCCATCAAGTTTCTTGACCGTCAAGTCCGGAAACTAAGAACCAAACGAATCCCAATGGTCAAGGTACTATGGTCTAACCATGGGGAGGAAGAGGCCACTTGGGAGACCGAGCAGGATATGCTAAGGCAATATCCAAGTTTGTTTGCTCAATTAAGTCAGAATTTGGAGGACCAAATTTCTGAAGGAGGGGAGGATGTGACGGCTCTCCTAGTTGATTAATCAAGTAAGTGTTTATTTTACTTTGATTAAGTGTTTATTAAATTAAGTACCTCAAGTTAGCGCCTTGATAAGCAAGTAAGGTAAGCTTAATTAAGTAAGTGAGTTCCTAAGTGTGATTTGGCATAGTTAAATCAAGACCATTAGTTATTCTAGCTTTTAGAACCATCCTAGTAAGTTTTGAGAACTTGTGGCACTAAGTGTTTTTTTTTTTTTGAGCCATTTAGAACTTGAGTGGCTAAAGTGTTCAAGAAAATTAAGTTTAGGAAGCTTTTAGTACCCTTTAGAACAAAGAAAAGTGGTTTTGAGTGAGTGTTTGGTGAGCTATTTGATGCTTTTGAAAGCTAGTGGACTTAGGTGCAAGGAGAAGGAAAAGTTGACTTGTTTACATATATGCAAGTCTTCTTCTTCCTTAGTCATTTGCAACTAACTCCAAATTTTCGTGGGCCCACTCCCTCTCCCAAAATCACAGCCCAAGCTTCCATTTTCTTGAAATATTTCATTAAATTAAGGGTGCCCAAGGTGTTGGAAAGATCACCAAGCTTTGTTTGAGGTGTTCTTGCTTCATTTGATCTTTGGAAGCTTGTTTTGGATTCAAATTTCGTGGGTAAGCTTCTTGTGTTTATTTGGAGTGTTTATAGGTTGTTTCTAGAGCTAGAAATGGTCTTAGTTTGATTCGTTCGGGTGCCAAATTACTTTGGTTTTAGACTTGGAACTCAAGGAAGCTTGTGGAGCTAGTTGTGTTGCATTGCTTGCTTGTGTGGCTAAAATTGAGGTAAGGGTTCAAGTAATTAAGCTCAAATAATGCATGGTTTGGTAGTTTTGTGTGTGGGGATGAATTAGGAACAAGACCCATTGAGTTTGGATTAGAAATGAGAGAGTTTGAGTAGTTTGTGTGCAAGAACAACGCTGACGCATAAACCCAGGAAATTGCATTGGCGCCGCGTCGCCAGAAGTTTCATGAATTGGCGCCGCGGCGCCAAGTTGTCAAATTGTACACAGAGTGTTTGTTCGGTGGCGCCGCGTCGCCAGAAGCAAATACTCTTTGGCGCCGCGTCGCCAATTGCAAATTTGGCCTCGTTTTCCGGCCATCCTAAGATTAACTTAGACTCTCGGTTTCTATCCCTAGGCTATTCTAAGACGTTCCATAGCCTCGGTTGGGTCTAGAATTCATTCCTAAGGCGGGAATTGTGCATTATTTAAGAGGTAGTCAAGTTGTGTGGTTAAGGATAAAGAAATGTGACTTGGTGGCTAAGTAATTCAAAGTGCTTAAGCTTTTGAATGAGCACTAAGGGGATTAAGTGGGTTTTTAGACTCTTTATTGGCCGTATAGAGTATCAATTACATATGGTCAATTGGGAGAAAAACCTAAGTCGATCCCAACCGAACCATGTGGTTTGGTAAGTGAGCCACTAGTAGTATTTTGAGTTAAACCTTGAGGGTTTGACTAGTTAAACCACATAGGAAGACTACCCTGTACAATAAATTAAGGGTAAAGGCGGGTAAGTTTGAGATAGGTGACGACCTACTCTAGAACCCGTAGATGGGACTTAATTGAGGTAAAGTGTCCGGGATACGAGGGCCAGTATCTCAAGTACCTCAGCCGTTTGAGCTCACGGCAAGAATTAAGGCACTTAGAGTGCAGAAAGTCCCAAGTGCATTTATTGTGTGCATTACATACCATACATCCATACATTGCATATTTTATATTTTGTTGATTGTTGATTGAATTGCATGTTTGATTGCTTGGTTGCCATATTGCATATTTGTTGCATTTTTCCTTGCAGGTATTCAAGAAGGGAATCCTTACTGAGTACTTTCAAGTACTCATTCCCTTAAGTTTTATTGTGCAGGTTCTAATCCCGGGCCTAATCACTAAGTGATAGCTAAGGCCTAAGCTTTCTGTTTTGCAGGTATTTTATTGAGAATCCTAATGATTCTAGTTTCTTGCAGTATAAGTTATGTGCTAACCAAGTTGTGCCTTTACAGTGTAGAGGCTAAGAGTACACAAGAACAAGTTTAAGGAAGGGCTACACTTGGAGCTTAGCTTAGCTCAAGGTGGGCTCAAGTAGTTGATCTTAGTAGTTAGTAAATTTTGTCTCTTGTACATAGTACTTTGTGTACTAAGTAAGTTGCCTCTAATAGGATACATTGAGATGTAAATCCATCTTGTTACTTTTGGGTGCGTGCTAGAGATGTAAAGTATGCACAAACTGTTACTTGTAGTTAAAGCAACTAGTATTTTCAAGGTCTTGGCACGTTTTATATGTTTTAGTAAAATGCTCGAGCAGTGTTTTTAATCCCCGACTTATAAAAATTCGTTTGCATCGCCAGGACAGAAGCATGCATAATTAAACTGTGTAGGCTAAGAAACTAGTGGCATATAAATTGTTTAATTTATATTGACAAGTAATAGTTAGCCAATAGTAACTAGTGGGATTCTTAATCCCTAAGGGCCTACAAGATTAGGGGCACTGGGGCTCCGTTCCGCGACAGAACCCACTAAACCTTTAGTAACTTACTTGATTTTGCTAATTCACCTCTAATTAAAACATTTAAACTAGGAATTTATGCAATTACCTTACTCGCTAAGCATTCCGCTGGGAGGGCTATAACATCCTTGATAGGCTTAACAATCCAGCTGTCCTCTTATTCTATACATACTCAAGGTTATCCACCTATTGAGGTAACACGTTTTTGGTTATTCTCCTTAGTGCCATTGCTCTATTCCTCTCACAAAACACCTGACTTGAGCATTAGAGGTCCTTTCTTTGAAAATACTATAGGGAACCCCCTTAATCCCCTTTTTCATGTTTTTAGGACCTTTCCTAGTATACAAACAGGGCACCGACATCTATAGCATCGTGGTTATACAATAATGATGAAGGAGGCCACCACATGGCGCTGTCTATGGGAACCCAACCATAGGTCCCCATCATCAAAACATGTTATCCAAAAGATAAAAGGCCTAAAATCACTTAACTAAGATGAACTTGCTTCCACCTGAGGGGACATTCGTCGTGGAAGATAAATGGCCTATAATGGTAACTATGGGTTTCTTACAAGACCTTCAACATTGAGTAGTGGCATAAATGACTCAACAGTTAGACCAACTTCTAGCCCAGAAAAATTTATTAGAAGAATTACGTTAAGATCTACTGAGCAGGACAATAAATAGTGCAAAAGAATGGTTCAGGCAAGAATTCTCGAGATGAATCTTCTACGAACGATATGCCTCAGAGGGCAAAAGGAAAAGTAGTCCCACTCGAAAGAGCTTCAATCTTCATGTCAAAGAAGGCATTTTCAACACCATAGGAGTTATTCTCATTGTCAGAGAAGCTACTTGTTACAGCCCTCCAGCGGAAAGCTTGAATAAGGGAGGTAAAGTAAACTAAATCCTAGTTTGGAACCATATTTTAAGCTCACATAGCAAGATTAAGTGTGTTCAGCAAGGTTACTAAGTTTCAAGGAGTTTATGACACCAAATTGGGTTTAGGGGCAAAATGGTAAGTTTGCATCCCAAAGTGTCGGTCCGAGAGCTAGGAGTCAAAATGTGTTTTGAGAACTTAATCCTAGTTTAAAACCCAAATTTAGCCTAAGTGTAAGAGTTTTGACCAAGGTTGACTTAGGGTTACTATTTAAGGAAAGAGGCTTTTTGTCACTTTTTAAGAAGTTTGGTGGCTTGGCTGCTGTTGGTTTAAAAACTTAGCAAAGTTGTTTGTGGCCACCATTTTGGATCATTTTTACTTCAAATCTGAACTCCCTCTCTTGTCTTTGATTTCTCTTTCAATCCTTGACCAAAATCAAGAGTTCTTGGTGAAATTTGAATGCTGAAGGGGTATAGAAGCCTTGGGTAACTTATTTCAAACTTGGTTTATCATCTTGGATTTGTTTTCCACATTTTTCTAGCTAGGTTTGGGTCTGTTCATGAGGTAACAAAGATTTCTTGGTGTTTTCTTGTTTATTTGATGTTTTGAAGCATGGGCTTTACTTAGTTGTTGTTAATTTGTTGTCATTTTCTTTGGTTTGCTTGGAACTTAGGTAGGACATTGTGGAACTATATTCTTGGTGAATGGTTGCTTAATTCTTGCTCGTGACTGGAAATCCAAGTGAGGGATTAATTGTTTTCAGCTTACTTGATTCTAATGGATTGTTGTTGTTTGATGAAATCAAGTAGTTTTGGCAATAGCATTAGTTAGTAGGCAATTTTGTTCAAGGTGGACTAGGTGATCAATTAAGCTTGCCATGATGTTTGTTAGTATTGTGCCCAAAAAGCCAATCATGAAATGATTGTATTTTTTGCACATTGACTCATGATATTTTATTAAGGCATTAATCCAGCAATTATGTTTGTCTTTTTTGTTTCTGCGTAAAATAAACATAATTGTAACCCTAGAATAATGATATTCTCAAACTTCTCTAGTCTAGTATTATTATGTAGCAGGTTGCAATAATACATAACAACTAGCATATATGGAGACTAATATGAGATATGTAGCCTACATATGGGTACGAGTTGGAGAACTTGTGTATTGGACTGACGCACCATGAGAACACTACATGGATCGTTATATGAGTGTCATAAATGATTCTCATAGTGATCATGGTATATGTAGTCCTTTGACCTAAGGTCATCAAGGTTCCCTACATGTGAGTCACATAGTTTGATACTTTCCTTTGTTGCTCGTAACTGAGTGAACTTGAAGGAGGTCATTGGATATGTCACATATCATGCGGAGGGATTTGTATAATCAAGATGGGATTTGTCTCTCCTATGTAATGGGAGTGATATCTTCGGGCCCCTTGATAGAGTGAGACTTAGAAAATGCATGGCCATGCTCAGATGAGTTGATATATAATATCAATGTCATCAGTTTAAGTTGGTCTACTTGGTAATCAAGAAACCAAAGATTGGGTTATACGAGAGTGACACATTCCATGTCTCGTGCTTAGTGATGATATCTTGGACAAAGGGACAATGACATATATCGATGATGACCATAAAGGTTTAGTCGAATCACCGACAATCTTATCACTTGGGTAGCAATGATGTGTTGCTAGACACCGCTCATTGCTTATGATCATAAATGTGATTTATGATCATTGCCAGCGTGGTAAGAGCCTATTGGGTCACACACATAGAGCTATTTGGATCATTAGAGTGCATAGGCTAATTATTTGGGTTATGGTTTCATAATAATTTCTTATTAATAATGGGCCCAAAGTTGAGCCATTATTAAGCCCGAAATTGAAGCCTAATTAGATTAGGGCTTTGAAACCCATTAGCCCTAGAAGTTGAGTCTCACTATAAAAATAACTTTTAGTGAGAAATCGCAGCTTATTGGCCTAGCCTCCCAAAAGGACAGTCGTACTCTTCTCTTGCAATTCCTTGGAGGACGCAAGCTAGCACTGCGAGCGCAAGAGAAACGCATCTATCGGGACGTGGTGGAAGCGTGGTGATCCCAAGGGACTCGTGTGGATACCATAGAGAGCTTGAACACATCAACTGGTCAGGTTTTGTAATTTGACTCTATAGTTGGGTGCGAGATCTCAATCAAAAATTAGGTATGAAAATTCTCGAACACCCGGTTTACCCCATTTTACTTGGATCGTAGAGGGTTTTGGTTAAATTCTGCTGCACTTGTTTGGCTCCCGAAACCCAACAGTGGTATTAGAGCTACTGGTAAAACCCTAAATTGGGATTGAATGTTGAATTGTATGATGTTGAAACCGGAACTCGTAGAACATATGAGATATATGAAGAAATGACACAAATAGGTTAATGAGATTAATCTGAAATTGATAGGTATGAGATACCTATACGGATTATGAATATTGCAATAGTTGCAAAAACCCTAGCTTGGTTCAGATTCGGCCTGTTCAGGCACCAAAAGTAAGGTATTTTTGGTGGCTCGAATGGAGGAGTCTCGGGTGCCAACTGGCGGAACCACTGCCCCCTGACTGGCCAGCGAGACTGCCATATACGAAGCGACACATAAATAAAAACTAGTTAATCAATGTGCATCAATTAGCATGCATTTTTTTTAATGAGATTTGACATGATATGCTGATTGGTGTTTGAAGCATGGTGCATGGTTATAGCCCTTGATTGGTTGTACTTGTAAATACGGTTGCGAGTCGTGCCTTTTCTTATCACTCTCATTGTACATTCTCTTTTCACCTTACTCTCCTCGAATGTAACTCGAGGTTTCTATTATTGATGTAATGGTACATTATAGGATCATCCAAGGTGGTATGTCCAAGGATCATCCAAGGTGGTATGTCCAAGGAGGTGACAACAAAAGGGCAACCAAGAAAGGAGGAGAAGGAGCTTTTGAAGACCCTTTTCTTTTCTTAGGCTTTTATGATATTCTTATTGGCTTGAGAATATTGCATAGTTTGGGCTATAACCATGTCACGTTTACTTTTCTGTAAGCATGAGATGTATGTTTTATATTTGTATGTGATGCATGTATAAGACAACCGGAGATAACAAATTGGTGAGATCAAAAGAAAAATCCCTAAAAAAAATATTAAGTCATTAAATGTGATGCCTTCCAAATGTTGGCACTCGTCAAGACTTTGATCAGCATTAGGTGGGCTTGCCAAAGCAAAGCACCTATGTTCATCTTGGTAAGGCGCAATGGGATAATAGTGATATCCAAACTGTTAACTTTGGGTCTAACTTAACTAAGTCATCCTAATAGGATTAAGGACTTAGAGGCATAGAGTTGGGCTTAAGTTCATGAGATGAGCTTGGGTAAGTGTTGATTCACCCAACTATCCAAGAGTTGCATGAAATGCATTTGGCAAGGACTTGCCTACCTAAATAGTTTTAACTTGAGAGAAAAGCCAAAGCTGACTCAGGTTGTCATCAAATATGGATCTTGGCCCACTAGAATACCTTAACGCTGAGGTGTTCTGAAATAATATCGAGGGTTATTATTTTGAGGAAAATAGTGGGAGTATCATTTAATAAAAGTCCTTATTAAATGAATTAAAATACATGACTCTTACACTGCATATTTACTGTTGTAGATAACCATGGCATAAAACACACCGACACTTTCGTTGCGATTGAAACTTGAGGATAGTCCTCAAACAAGAGAGAAAGGCTTATGTCCTAGAGCAGCCCATTTCGAATGAGCCTACTGCCACTGCTCCAAGAGTTAAAAGGGATGCTCATAAGAGGCATTCTGATGATGCTTTGGATGTTGCATGCCTTATGCTTATTACCATGGAATCTGAGCTTTAGAAGCAACATGAGAACGTGGGGGCGTTCGATATGATCGAACATCTCAAAATGCTTTTCCAAGAGCAAGTTAGGCATAAGAGGTTTGAGACCTCTAAGGCATTATTTTAGTGCAAGATGTTTGAGGGAAGTCCCATGGGTCCTCATGTGCTCAAGATGATTGGGTACATTGAGAATCTTGAGAGTTTGGGATTTGCTCTTCAGAAAGAGTTGGCTGTTGATGTAGTCTTGCAATCGTTGCCTGAAAGCTACAATCAGTTCATTAAGAACTATAACATGAACGACCTTGACAAGTCCTTCCCTAAATTACTCAACATGTTGAGAACTGCTGAGCAAAACCTTAAGAAGGCTAAGCCCATTTTGATGGTTCAAAAGGGCAAGGGAAAGGGAAAAGCCAACAAGAATAAGGATAAAGCTAATGGAAAGTCCAATGCCAATTCTTCTTTAGCTGCACTGAAACCAAAGGGTGGTGTGGCTAAGGAAGGGGAGTGCTTCCATTGTAAGCCACCTAGACACTGGAAGCGCAATTGCAAGCTCTATCTTGAAGAATTTGTTAAGGAAAGGGGAAGTAAGTGATGCCCCGAAGCATCTTCGTTTGTTGTCATGTTGACAGGTGGGGAGACTTCCTGAGGAGGCGAGCGCCTGGAGCTCTGGTTTCCCAGCTGAGTGTGCCTGAAAAGCTCAAGGAAGAGGTTAGGAGGTCCCCGGTTTGCTTTTCCGGGGAGGACCCTCCGACGCCCAAGTCAGTTTTCTGAGTGAAAGTGGAGGAAGAACACTAAGGGATCAAGTGTCTTGCCTGCTTTGTGTTTTCTCAGAGGGAGGAAAATGCCCATCCTTTGCCCAGTCCCATTTCCTAGTATTTATAGGAGTAGCTGGTCCGTTCAGATCATGACACGTGTTCGGTCGGATTTGATCTGTACTTTTGGACCTAGGGGACAGGCAGCCGTTTGCAGCCTCCTTTAGCCCTGGACCCGGACAGGTTGTGTCAGGACTGGGGCGGCTGCGGCGTGTCAGTTCGCCATTCTGATGTGACGTGTAGGGCTTGTGGGCGACATGTCAGAGGCTTCTTAAATGCTCATATCGTACTCCCGAGGTCCCCTGGGCAAGGTCGCCCTTCGGTGCGTGCACCCTCTTCGGATTCTATCCGTCTTTTGGTGCGAGCACCTCCTTCGGGATCTATCCCATAGTTCTGGGAGTTCCCTTGATGAACACCTTCTTCGGGACTTATACCCATAGTCCGGTGATTCCCTTGTTCAGGTGTTTCTTGTTCGGGGAAGATCCTCTTCGGGGCTACATTACTTTGGGGGTGAGCTACATTTCCGGATGAACTGCTTGGCGTCCTTTCTCAGGGTAGGCCAGAAGTATCCTTGGCGAAGTATCACTGCTGCAAGGGCGTCGGTTCCGATGTGCGAACCACAGGCACCTTCGTGAACTTCTTCGAGGATCATTTCAGTATCCTCTTCACTAACACACCTCTGGAGTGGATTTGCATATCCTTGCCGATATAGTTCTTCTCCAATTAAGAAGAAACGTCCGGAGCGCCTTCGCACTTTTGCGGCTTTGCTGCGGTCTTCGGGGAGTGTGTTGGTTGCGAGATACGTTTTGATTGGTTCTTTCCATCCTTTCTCTGAGGTCCCTGTGCTTAACACCGCGACGCTGGGGTGGCTTAGCACTTCGGTGCAAGTTTTGGACTTCGCCAAACAGTCTGCCTCAGCATTTTCTCGTCGGGGTACGTTCTCGATTTTCACGACGTCGAACTCCCGAATAAGCTTTGTTACCAACTCATGGTATTTCGCCAAGGTCGGGTCTTTCGCGCCATAGTCCCCTGCCATTTGCCGGACCACCAGCTGGGAATCACTATGGGCTTTCAAGTTTCTCACGCCAATTTTTCTGGCCAGGCGTAATCCTGCTATGAGGGCCTCATACTCGGCCATGTTGTTGGTGGCGTTGAAACTGAACTTGATGGCCTTCATTACTTCTAGGCCTTCGGGGCCTCTGATAATCACTCCAGCTCCCTGGTGTTCGGATCCTGAGGCCCCGTCAACATATAACGTCCATTCTGGCTCGTCTTCGCCCGAAAATGAATGTCCCTCCTCGGTGTTTGGTACTTCGGCGATGAAGTCTGCCAAAGCTTGAGCTTTTATAGCTTTCCGGGGTTCATACGTGATGTCGTGTTCGCCAAGCTCTATACACCACTTGGAAAGCCTTCCCGAATGATCAACTTTCCTCATAACATCCCGTAGAGGCAGGGTACTTCGGACGATAATGGGGTGAGCCTGAAAGTATGGCCGTAGCCTCCTTCCTGCAAGTACCAAGGCATATATAGCTTTTTGAAGCAAAGGGTACCTGACTTCGGCGCCATGCAGGGACTTGCTGACGTAGTAGACCGGCCATTGCTTTGGCCCTTCTTCTTTCACGAGGACCGAGCTCACAGCTTTTTTCGTGACGGCGAGGTACAATACGAGGGGCTCTCCCTCCCGAGGTTGCCGCATAGTCGGCAGGCTGGCCAAGTAGACTTTGAGTTCTTCCCAGGCTTGTTGGCAATCTTCATTCCAAGGATGACCATTCCTTCCGAGGTCGCCTTCCATCTTTGCTGCCTTTGTGAGGACTTTGAAGAAGGGTCGACACCTATCTCCGTACCTGGAAATAAACCTGCTCAGAGAGGTTATTCTTCCGGTGAGTCTTTGCACGTCTTTGACTGTGGCAGGAGTTCGGAATTCAAGCAGAGCCTTAATCTTCTCGGGGTTAGCATCGATGCCTCTTTCGGATACCATGTACCCAAGGAACTTTCCCGAGGTCACGTCGAAGATGCATTTCTCAGGATTAAGGCGGATCCTGAAGGCTCTGAGTTTTTGGAAGGTTTCCTCTAAATCTGCAACGTGGTAGCCAGGCAGTTTGCTTTTGACTATCATATCATCAACATACACCTCCATGTTCCTCCCCATTTGGTCTTTGAAGACCTTGTTCATCAGCCTCTGGTAGGTGGCTCCTGCATTTTTGAGTCCGAAGGGCATCCTGATATAGCAATATGTTCCTCCCTCGGTGATGAAGGCAGTCTTCTCTTCATCTTCGGGGTCCATCCTTATCTGATGATACCCACTGAAAGCGTCCAGGAAACTTAGGAGCCCATACTCGGCAGTTGAGTCTACCAGTTGGTCTATTGGCGGAAGAGGATATGAATCTTTCGGGCAAGCATCGTTCAAATTTCTGAAGTCGATGCACATCCGGAGCTTACTACTTCCTTCTTTTGTGGCAATTACTACGTTGCTTAGCCATTCGGGGTAGTTTACCTCCCGGATAACGCTAGCGTCTATCAGCGTCTATCAGATGCTAAACTTCGGTCTTGATGAAGTCACTTTTGTGAGCTGAGATGCTCCGTTTCTTTTGCCGGACAGGTTTTATTTCTGGACTCGCTTTGAGGCTATGCTGGATTACGCGAGGGTTTACCCCTGGCATGTCCTTCGGCGAGTAGGCGAACAGATCTTTATTTGCAAGCAGAAAAGATACAAGTTTTTCCTTGTCTCCTTCGGCCATGCTTTTCCCTATTCGGGTACTATGGCCTGGGACAAGCTCTACTTCTTCTGTTTCCGCTTTTGTGGGATCTTCTGCCTCGCCCCTTTCCAGCTCTTTTGCTTCTACAGCATGTGCTAAGTTGCTTGCTGGAGCCTTTCGTGCTCTGACGAACACCTTTCTCACCTCGCCTTGATCAATGAAGATCTTTGCGTCTCCTTCTTTGGTGGCGAAGGTGACGGTCAAGTACTTTACATCAGGGCGAATGTGCAAATTTCCCTGTGTCTGTCTGCCGAGGATGGCGTTGTATGACGAAGGAACGTCCATGACTATGAACCTTGCCATGGTAGAGGCGAACAACTCAGCAGTTCCTTTCTCCGAAGTTCCTTTCATCATCAAGGGGAGGTCGATCCACCCGAGGACAGGTAGCTCAGATGGTCCTACGCCGAACGTGGGTGAAGTAACAGTCTTGAGGTCACTCCTGGATACGCTCAAGCTTGGCAGCAAATGTGAGAACAAGACGTCTGCGTTTGACCCATCGTCCAGCAGTACCCTCTTGACGTCCCAGTTTCCTATCCTTGCCATTATTAGCAATGGATCGTCATGAGGGAATACGATGGTGGAGCCATCCTCGCGGGCCAATTTTTTCGTCGGGCTCTGATATTCCATCACCGCTATCTCTCTGGCCCTTCTTTTCCTTTCCGAGGATGGAAGCCCGGTTGTGATCGTCTGTATTACTCCTGCCGAAGGTGGAGGACGCCTTCTCGGACTTCGGTTCCTTCGCCTGTCTGAATCGTAATCCTCGTCATCGGGCTTTCCTTCTTCCTCTTTTTTCCCTTTCGGGGAAGGTATTCTCAAATAACGCCGAAGCTGGCCCTGCTTTATCAGTGATTCAATGTACTTTTTCAACTGAAAGCAGTCTTCGGTGTCATGACCGTGATCACGGTGGAACTGACAGAACTTCTTCATGTTCCTTCTGTTGTCAGCAGTCATGCCCCTCGGTCGTTGGATTTGAGCCCCCTGTTTTTCCAACGCCATGAGGACGTTAGCCCTCGTGGTGCTCAGAGGTGTAAAGTTTTGGGGCTTCCTTCCTCCTACTCGCATTCTCCGAGGTCGGCCTAACTGTTCCGTTGGACACCGGGCTTGCTGGCTGGACCCTTCGCCACGAGCGTGAATATGGTCAGCCTTCGGTCCGGTCATTCTCAGCTCTTCGGCTGTCATATGTTGTTCAGCCCTTCGGTAGAATTCTCCCAGCGTGTCCGGGGGATCTTTGGAGAATTCATAAAACAAGTGCGAATCCCTCCGGAGGCCCCTCGTCATGGCGAGGATGCGGATTTCGGGACGAAAGTCCGGAACACTGAGGGCCTCTCTGTTGAACCTCTCGACATAGTCACGGATGGTCTCCCCGTTTCTTTGTGCTATGTCAAACATCTGGACGGGCATCTTCGCCGTCGGCTTGCTCCCAATGAACTGTTGGGTGAACGCTGTGGACAGCTCCTGGAACCCCCTGATGTTTCCGGGAGGCAGGGAATTGTACCAGGCAGTTGCTGGTCCTGCGAGGGTGACTTCAAAGCACTTGCAGAGTGTAGCATCATCAGCCCCGTGTAGCACCATGCTGCGTTTGTACTTTGTTAGGTGGGCCTGGGGATCAGTCCGACCCTCATAGGTCTCTAGCCGAGGTAGCCTGAAGTCACTTGGCATGGCCGCCTCGACCACTGTTCGGGCGAAAGGAGTTTCATCTCCAGAGACGGTTTCAGTTAGCCTGGCCCAAACAGGCTTGCGTGCCACCTGCTGTTCCACTCTCTCCAGTCTTGCCAAGACTTTCTCCAGGAGGAGCGTGGCACTGGGCTCCTCTTCCTGGTGCTTGGAGGTTCTTGGGTAAAAGGACTGTTGCCGTCTCTTCGGGGAGCGACTTCGGTACCGAGGTGAGGGGGACCTTGCCTCTGGCGACAAACTTCTTCTGGACGGGACTTCGGGTCGTTCAGACCTCGCTCTTTCCGCCAGCCGTGCTCCGAGGGGCAAGTTATCTGTCGAGGACTCTTCCCGTGGCTCCCCACTTCCCGAGCTATGATGGGTTGCCCTTGGGCTTTTCTCCCGAGGTCGTGCTGGCGAAGTGGGTTTTTGCGCCTGGGCTGGTTGCGGCCACCTTCGGTCTATCTGTTGTGTCATTTCAGCCACAACAGACCTCTGAAAGTCTCGTAAAAAACCCATGGTGATGACAAGAGGGCGTTCCTCTTCAGGCAAGGAAGTCTCTGGGGGACTTTGTTCGGTAGCTGGTTGGGTCTCAGGCGCGGACGGGGACTTCGGGAGTCCTTTGTCCTTCGAACGCCGAGTTTCGACAACAGCTACCTGGGAGTAGTTTCCCACAGACGGCGCCAAATGATGCCCCAAGGCATCTTCGTTTGCTGTCATGTTGACAGGTGGAGAGACTTCCTGTGGAGGCAAGCGCCTGGAGCTCAGGTTTCCCAGCTGAGTGCGCCTGAAAAGCTCAAAGAAAAGGTTAGGAGGTCCCCGGTTTGCTTTTCCGGGGAGGACCCTCCGACGCCCAAGTCAGTTTTCTGAGTGAGAGTGGAGGAAGAACACTAAGGGATCAAGTGTCTTGCCTGTTCTGTGTTTTCTCAGAGAGAGGAAAATGCCCTTCCTTTGCCCAGTCCCATTTCCTAGTATTTATAGGAGTAGCTGGTCTGTTCAGATCATGACACGTGTTCGGTCGGATTTGATCTGTCTCTTTGGACCTAGGGGACAGGCAGCCGTTTGCAGCCTCTTTTAGCCCTGGACCCGGACGGGTTGTGTCAGGACTGGGGCGGCTGCGGCGTGTCATTTCGCCGTTCAGATGTGACGTGTAGGGCTTGTGGGTGACATGTCAGAGGCTCCTTAAATGCTCATACCGTACTCCCGAGGTCCCCTGGGCGAGGTCTCCCTTCGGTGCGGGCACCCTCTTCGGATTCTATCCGTCCTTCGGTGCGAGCACCTCCTTCGGGATCTATCCCATAATTCTGGGAGCGCCCTTGATGAACACCTTCTTCGGGACTCACACCCATAGTTCGGGGATTCCCTCGTTCAGGTGTTTCTTGTTCGGGGAAGATCCTCTTCGGGGCTTCTGCCTTCGGGAAGATCCTTCCCTGCTTCAGGGAGATGGCTTTCTTACCCGAAGACGGTTAGTTTGGCCCCTCGATGGAGACGGTGTTATCCTCGGAATTCCTGACGAGCTAACCGAAGTCTCGAGCTCATAGTGTTTGACTTCGCACCTTCCGAGGTCAGTAAATAGATCCTCTCTTGGGTGACGTCAGACTCCTCGGCCAATATTCTGGCAGGGAGTTACTACCGAGGAGGCAATAGCCTTTGGCTATCAGTAAGACTTCCACTTCAGGTATTTTTGTTATAGAGGCTAACTTTTCTACTTCTTCATCTTGGGTATTGGATACTGGATGTGGATCTCACATTTATGCAAATGTGCAGGATCTAAGTAGAAGTAGAAGATTGGCTTGAGGTGAAGTGGACCTACGTGTTGGAAATGGAGCAAGGGTTGCTGCCTTAGCTGTAGGGACTTATGTTTTCACCTTACCTAGTCGATTAGTTTTAGAATTAGACAACTGCTACTTTGTGCCTACTATTAGTAGAAATTTGATTTCTATTTCTTGTTTGGACAAGAAAGGTTTTTCATTTATAATAAAGGACAAATGTTGTTCTATTTATTTGAATGAAATCTTTTATGGTAGTGCTCAACTTAGCAATGGGTTGTATGTTCTAGACCTCGAAGATCCAATCTATAATGTGAATACCAAGAAGGTCAGATTAAATGATTCAAACCCGACCTATCTCTGGCACTGTCGCTTGGGCCATATAAATGAGACCCGCATATCCAAGCTCCATAAGGATGGACTCTTGGACTCATTTGATTTTGAATCATATGAGACATGTGAGTCATGTTTGTTGGGCAAGATGACCAAAGCCCCATTCACAGGGCAAAGTGAAAGGGCTAATGACTTACTAGGACTCATACATAGTGATGTATGTGGCCCTATGTCTACACAAGCTAGAGGAGGTTTCCAATACTTCATTACTTTCACTGATGACTTTAGCAGATATGGCTATGTGTATCTCATGAGACACAAGTCAGAATCCTTTGAAAAGTTCAAAGAATTCAAGAATGAAGTAGAGAATCAACTCGGGAAGAGTATCAAAGTGCTTCAATCAGATCGAGGTGGAGAGTACTTGGACTGAGAATTCCTTGACTATCTGAAGGAGTGTGGTATAGTATCACAACTCACTCCACCAGGTACACCTCAATGGAATGGTGTATCTGAAAGGAGAAATCAAACTCTGTTAGACATGGTTCGCTCTATGATGAGTCAAGCTGACCTTCCAAACTCCTTTTGGGGACATGCTCTAGAGACAGCCGCTTTTACACTAAACCGAGTTCCATCTAAATCGGTTCAAAAGACACCATATGAGATATGGAGTGGGAGGTGTCCCAATTTGTCTTTTATGAAGATTTGGGGCTGTGACGCTTATGTGAAACGTCAATCCTCTGACAAACTAGGGCCCAAATCTCAAAAATGCCTTTTTGTTGGGTATCCCAAAGAAACAAAGGGTTACTATTTCTACAATCCTTCTGAGCAAAAAGTGTTTGTTGCTCGAACTGGTGTCTTTTTAGAGAAAGAGTTTATCTCTAAAGGAACTAGTGGGAGGAAAGTAGAACTTGAAGAAATTCAAGAACAACAAGGAGACATTGAACCTGAAATGGAACCTGAACAGACACCACAAGATGTTGTGGTTCAAGAGTCTGTTCCTGTAGCACAGAGCCCACGTAGGTCTGGTAGGATTCGGCGTGAGCCTGAGAGATATGGATTTCTCGTGACTCACACTGGTGATGTGATGCTCATGGATCAGGATGAGCCCACAACCTACCAACAAGCTATGTCGGGGCCTGACTCTGAGAAGTGGCTAGTGGCCATGAAATCCGAGATGGAATCCATGTATGAAAACCAAGTATGGACTTTGGTTGACCCACCTGAAGGGGTAAAACCCATAGGGTGCAAATGGGTTTTCAAGAAGAAAACTGACATGGATGGTAATGTGATTACCTTTAAGGGACGATTGGTTGCAAAAGGTTTCAAGCAAATTCATGGTATTGACTATGATGAAACTTTTTCACCAGTTGCTATGCTTAAATCCATCCGAATTTTGTTCGCTATTGCTGCACACTATGATTATGAGATATGGCAAATGGATGTCAAAACTGCATTCCTAAATGGAAAGCTACTTGAGGATGTGTACATGACACAACCTGAGGGTTTTGTCACTCCTGAGAATGCCAATAAAGTGTGCAAGTTGCAAAGGTCCATTTATGGACTGAAGCAAGCTTCTCGAAGTTGGAATCTTCATTTTGATGAAGCAATCAAAGAGTTTGGTTTTATCAAAAATGAAGATGAACCTTGTGTCTACAAGAAGGTTAGTGGGAGCGCTATTGTCTTCTTGGTGTTGTATGTAGATGACATACTACTCATCGGGAATGACATTCCTGAGCTACAGTCTGTGAAGACTTGGCTAGGGAAATGTTTCTCTATGAAGGACTTGGGTGAAGCAGCCTATGTGTTAGGCATCAGGATCTATAGAGATAGATCTAGAAAGCTTCTTGGCCTAAGTCAAAGTACATACATTGACAAGGTGCTAAAGAGGTTTAGCATGCAAGATTCCAAGAAAGGATTCTTGCCCATGTCACATGGTATAACTCTTTCTAGATCTCAGTGTCCGAGTACACCCGAGGAGAGAGAGCGCATGAGTAAGATTCCATATGCCTCAGCAATTGGATCTATCATGTATGCCATGATATGTACTCATCCCGATGTCTCATATGCCTTGAGCATGACGAGTAGGTACCAATCGAACCCTGGTGAGAGTCACTGGATAGCTGTTAAGAACATCCTTAAGTACTTACGAAGGACTAAGGATGCATTCTTGGTCTTTGGAGGTGAAGATGAGCTCGTTGTAAGGGGTTACACCGATGCAAGCTTCCAATCTGATAAGGATGATTTTAGATCGCAATCTGGTTATGTGTTTTGTATTGGTGGTGGTGCTGTGAGCTGGAAGAGTTCAAAGCAAGAGACAGTAGCTGACTCTACAACAGAATCTGAGTACATTGCCGCCTCTGATGCTGCGAAGGAGGCAGTTTGGATCAAGAAGTTCATCACTGAACTTGGAGTGGTTCCAAGCATTGCCGACCCGATAGAGCTCTATTGTGACAACAATGGAGCAATCGCACAGGCTAAGGAACCTCGATCTCACCAGCGATCCAAACACATACTCCGACGCTATCATCTCATCAGGGAGATCATCGAGAGGGGTGATGTAAGGATATGCAGGACTTCGACAGACAGCAACATTGCTGATCCACTGACAAAGCCCCTTACGCAGCAGAAGCATGATAGCCATTCTAGGTCCATCGGTATTAGATACATGGATGATTGGCTTTTAGTGCAAGTGGGAGATTGTTAGTGTTGTGCCCAAAAAGCCAATCATGAGATGATTGTATTTTTGCACATTGAGTCATGATATTTTATTAAGGCATTAATCCAGCAATTATGTTTGTTGTTTTGTTTCTGCGTAACGTAATAAACATAATTGTAACCCTAGAATAATGATATTCTTAAACGTCCCTGGTCTAGTATTATTGTGGAGTGGGTTGCAATAATACATAACGACTAGCATATGTGGAGACTAATATGAGATATGTAGTCTACATATGGGTACAAGTTGGAGAACTTGTGTACTGGACCGACCCACCATGAGAACACTACATGGATCGTTATATGAGTGTCATAAGTGATTCTCATAGTGATCATGGTATATGTAGTCCTTCGACCTAAGATCATCAAGGTTCCCTACATGTGAGTCACATACTTTGATACTTTCCTTTGTTGCTCGTAACTGAGTGAACTTGAAGGAGGTCATTGGGTATGTCACATATCATGCGGAGGGATTTGTATGATCAAGATGGGATTTGTCCCTCCTATGTAACGGGAGTGATATCTTCGGGCCCCTTGATAGAGTGAGACTTAGAAAATGCATGGCCATGCTCGGATGAGTTGATATATGATATCAATGTCATCAGTTTAAGTTGGTCTACTTGGTAATCAAGAAACCAAAGATTGGGCTATACGAGAGTGACACATTCCATGTCTCGTGCTTAGTCTTGATATCTTGGACAAAGGGACAATGGCATATATCGGTGATGATCATAAAGGTTTAGTCGAATCACCGACAATCTTGTCACTTAGGTAGCAATGATGTGTTGCTAGACACCGCTCATTGCTTATGATCATAAATGTGATTTATGATCATTGCCAACATGGTAAGAGCCTATTAGGTCACACACATAGAGCTATTTGGATCATTAGAGTGCATGGGCTAATTATTTGGGTTATGGTTTCATAATAATTTCATATTAATAATGGCCCTAAAAATTGAGCCATTATTAAGCCCAAAATTGGAGCCTAATTGGATTAGGGTTTTGAAACCCATTAGGCCTAGAAGTTGAGTCTCACTATAAATACAACTTTTAATGAGAAATTCGCAGCTTCTTGCCCTAGCCTCCCAAAGGGACTGCCGTACTCTTTTCTTACAATTCCTTGGAGGACACAAGCTAGCACTGCGAGTGCAAGAAAAATGCATCTATCGGGACGTGGTGGAAGCATGGTGATCCTGAGAGGCTCGTGTGGATACCATAGAGAGTTTGAACACATCAACTGTTTAGGTTTTGTGATTCGACTCTACTGTTGGGTGAGAGATCTCAACAAAAAATTAGGTATGAAAATTTTTGAACACCCGGTTTACCCTATTTCACTTGGATCCTAGAGGGTTTCGGTTAAATTCCGCTACGCTTGTGTGGCTCCCGAAACCCAACAGTTTTAATGCATCATAGTTGTGTTTGTGGTAGTTTATTATGGCCTTTACAACATGTTTTACAAGTATGACAAAATAGATGGCCATCCAAGCATGTTTGGCGTGATTGGGAAGCCTCCCAAGGTGCATATGGAAAGAGTTGGGATTTTTTGGGCATGAAGGGGCTGGCGATGCATCACCAAGGTTGAGGATGCATCACCAAATCCTTGTGAGACATCTAGGAAATTGCATACTGTGGCAATGCACAACCATAGTTTGGTTGGCCAAAAAAATCAGCTTTCACTATGGGGTTCAAAGGGAGGCCTGAGTGGGTGGTTAGGGTACCTAAAGGTTAAGGTGTCATAGTGGTAGCCCGAGACTTTGAAAACTTCTCCAAGTCCTAGGAGTTCTCTTTGTGGTTACTTATACCATAAGCAAGGGAACTAGGTTAAGAAAGGCCATAATGAATTATCACTAGCTTGGGTGTGAGGTTTAGTACCATTGAGGACCTAGCCATGCCTTACGACATGAGGTTTCGATGTGTAAACCTTAGTACACATAGTGGGTCTTTGAGAGCTAGTTGATATCAGTCCAAGCGTAGTGCCCCTGTACAACATAAAGGAGGTTTGACTAACAAAACCTTCACTAGTTAATTAAATTTAATTAAATTTTGTGATCAACACGCCCCCACACTTAAATATTTGCTAGTCCCTAGCAAATGCAACCTAACACTAAAACAATAATCACCACATTGGACACGAAGCACTAGCAAACTAGCTTTGAAAGTAGTTCATGAAAGAAGGGAAAGTTAGGCCACTGTTACCAAAGGTATAGGGTCACTCCCTAAGTGTTTTCACTCATTCCCAAGTTAAGGGTGTGATATGTCGGTGTAGTGGCTTACCTTGCATTTCTTTCCATAAAACTTGCAAGGGGATCCAACCTTCTTCACTAAAATCCCCTAAGGGATTGCATGTGAACATAAGTCCAATGATCTTTCACAAGGTTGTAATGAGGCCAAGCTAGGTGTGAAATGGGAATTGGTAGAAGACCTTTTAAAAATGGAGCTAAGGGTTAGCTAAGTACATAAACCATGGGCACCTAAAAATACAACTCTCATATAAAGACAAAAAAAAAAATGAAAAATAACAAGTGATTATTATTATTTTTTTCTCTTTTTTTTTTTGTGTCATTTCATTTCTTTTGTTTTTTTTAATTAGGGTTTTTCTAGTTACTCACTTTTTGCCACTTGTTCTTGCAAAACACTTCATAAGGAGACTTATTCAAAAATCACACTTTGAGTTTTCCATAAAACATACAGATTGCGAATCCACACAATGAAGTCCACCATAACAAATTTTAACACAAGCAGCCCATAATGACCTAATTTCCCCCACACTTATTTCTTGATTTAATTTTTGCATTTAAACTTGCTTTCAACCATCTAAAGCCCATACTGTAGGGTTTCGGGAGCCAAACAGCGCAGCAGAATTTAATCGAAACCCTCCAGGATCGAAGTGAAACGGGGTAAACCAGGTGTTCGAAAATTTTCATGCCTAATTTTCGGTTGAGATCTCTCACTCAACCATAGAGTCAAATCACAAAACCTGAATAGTTGAAGTGTTCAAGCTTTTTATGGTATCCACACGAGCCTCTCGGGATCACCACACTTCCACCACGTCCCGGCAGATGCATTTCTCTTGCGCTCGCACTGCTAGCTTGCGTCCCCCAAGGAATTGCAAGAGAAGAGTGCGGCTTTCCTTTTGGGTGGCTAGGGCAAGGAGACCTGCGAATTTCTCACTAAAAGTTGTATTTATAGTGAGACTCAACTTCCAGGCCTAATGGGTTTCAAGGCCCTAAACCAATTAAGCTCTAATTTCAGGCTTAATAATGGCTCAACTCTTGGGCCCATTATTAATACGAAATTAAAATGAAACCATAACCCAAATAATTAGCCCATGCACTCTAATGATCCTAATAGCTCTATGTGTGCGACCCAATAGGCTCTTACCACGTTGGCAATGATCATAAATCACATTTATGATCATAAGCAATGAGCGGTGTCTAGCAACACATCATTGCTACCCAAGTGACAGGATTGTCGATGATTCGACTAAACCTTTATGATCATCACCGATATATGCCATTGTCCCTTTGTCCAAGATATCAAGACTAAGCACGAGACATGGAATGTGTCACTCTCGTATAGCCCAATCTTTGGTTTCTTGATTACCAAGTAGACCAACTTAAACTGATGACATTGATATCGTATATCAACTCATCCGAGCATGGCCATGCTTTTTTCTAAGTCTCACTCTATCAAGGGGCCCTAAGATATCACTCCCGTTACATAGGAGGGACAAATCTCATCTTGATCATGCAAATCCCTCCGCATGATTTGTGACATACCCAATGAGCTCCTTCAAGTTCACTCAGTTATGAGCAACAAAGGAAAGTATCAAAGTATGTGACTCACATGTAAAGAACCTTGATGATCTTAGGTCGAAGGGCTACATATACCATGATCACTATGAGAATCATGTATGACACTCATATAACGATCCATGTAGTGTTCTCATGGTGGGTCGGTCCAATTCAGAAGTTCTCTAACTTGTACCCATATGCAGACTACATATCTCATATTAGTCTCCACATATGCTAGTCGTTATGTATTAATCCAACCCACTCCACAATAATACTAGACTAGGGACGTTTGAGAATATCATTATTCTAGGGGTACAATTTTTTTTGTTACGTTACGCAGAAAGAAAACAACAAACCATAATTGCTAGATTAATGCCTTAATAAAATATCATGACTCAATCTGCAAAAAAAAAAAAATACAATCATCATGATTGGCTTTTGGGCACAACACTAACACATACTTCACATGCTCAACTAACCAAGGGACCAAGAGTGGGAGAAAGAGAAATGGTAAGGTTCATAATGTGGGTTCAAACCAAGAATTAAGCCATAACGTCTAAAGGGGTTAACCAGGGGACAAATCACAAGGTTGGCCACTTGGGAAGGTGGTTCACCCTAAATTGCCATTTTCATCCCTATGTTTACATACAGCAATGCAGATTTGTACGGGTCCTTAAGACAATTTATCAACCAAGCAAGGTCTAGATTAAAAAGCAAGGCAAGCACTCTCAAGAAAAGAATTCAACTTACACCTATCTCTCAAGGCCCAGTGTGCCCGTAGGGTTTAATCTCTACCTAGGGTAACAAGGACCCACTTTGACTTCTTTCAAGAACTAACTCCCAAATCAAGTAAGCAAGCCATATGCTCACAAGTAAAGGCCATGCCTTGAGTTCCTAAATGCAATCAACTTAATTACATACTACATGCTCTTAAATGCAACCTACCTATCCATGATCCACTAAATACACATGCACTTAAAATAATGAAATAAAGAACAACCAAACATCTCACGATCAACAAATGTAAATTATAATGCACACAAGAGTCACGATGGAAACCAACTACTTTACATGCAACAACAAATCATCCTATCTTGCTTTTCACAACCAATTTCCCTCACACTTAAGAATCAACATTGACCACAATGTGGAAAAAGAAGAGGGTAGAGAAGCATACCCAAATTGCCTCTCTCAATCCTCCGCCATGTGAGACGAGGTGCCGAAAAATGTGCTAGCAAATGGGTCAAATTGGGCATCGGATGGTGGCAGGGCTTGGGCTTGGGCATGGGCAGAAGAAGAAGGCGTAGGATCAAAAGCGTTAGGTGCCGAGAATGGATTGGTCAGGAGGTCAAACGAGGGAGGGCACCATGGGTAAGGGTGGAGGCAAAAGTAGTGAGGAGGGGTAGATAAGTGGGATAATCCGGGGGAAGGGTAGGGTGGTTTTGCCTAGCCACCCAATGCATCACATAATAAGTTGTCCTTGAGCCGGCGATAGTGTAAGAAAATCCTTCATCCATGAAAAGAAATAAAGCCCTCATATGTGTCCCTAGAGTCTAAAGTTGCTCAGCTAAATCTCCTTGTATGTGCTCCACATATTCTTCAACGGCAGTTAACCTTTGAGAGTCTTATGTTTGAGTCTCCCTCACACTTTGCACTTAGCCTTTGATCTCATCAACCTTTTCATAAATCTTGTTAAGGGCAATTGCAATGGCCTGTGGGTTGGCATGATCAAGGTCCAAAAGTGGCTCTTGCTCGATCTCTTCCTCAGGTTGCACTTAAAATTTTTTCTTTGCACGCATATACCAAGCCTTATCCATTACCTCCCGATGGTTGAAACTTGATATGGAAATTTTTTCATCTAGATTGTCCAACCTCAATGGACTAGTGGCGTAGGTTACTAGAAGCTTCCATCAAGGATGTCAACAACTCGGGGAAGATAATTTTGTTGGTTGCGTGGCATGCCGGTTTAATGATAGCCAACCATATTATTCGCCCAAAATTCAACTCCATGTCTGTGAGGATCCAGTAGATGTGGTGGACCCTCTTCATGTTATCTCAGTCATATGGGTTGTAGAACATAAGCTTGTGATCACAACTTGGCACCATGCCTTTGCTTCCCATGTAAAAACCCCATATGACAATGCCATCGGCTTCGCCTGAACCACTCTCCATTCCGCCGGTCAACCACACAACACTAAAGGCAATTGCTCCGGAGGGACATTAAACTCCACATCATTGTCTTGATTGTAAATGATGCCCAAGAATTGGTTGATCACGCTTGGATGAAAATCGATAACATGATCCCGCACTTTGGTTTCTATGGCTACGAAGTCATTTTGTAATGTGATGTTGAGGTTGGCATAACATTCTTGCACCGAGGTCATCGAAGTAGAGGCGGGGTGGACACATCATCTTTCCCATTTCCTACTCTTGAGCCTTTCAATAATGGGTTGATTTTAAAAGTAAACAAAGTCAAAATCCTTTTGATGATTGACTCGATGGTTCTTGTTTTCCAAAAAAATTGTCGGGCTTCGGAAGAAATGAAACGGACCGGTTTGGAAGGCTTCTCATTGGTTCCCTTCCTTTGCTTCCCCTTCGTGGTGTTCTCAGAGGTATGCTTTGCTCTTGGCATGATTCTTGACTTGGATTGAAGAGCAAATCTAGCAACAGTTCGAATTGTGAGGAGCACGGAAAGGAAGGTTAAGGATTGGGAGCAAAGAGCTTAAGAGGAACAAGAGAAAATGGGTGAAAAATGAGTAACAGTGAAGTAAAAACTTGGAAAAGGGTAGTATATAAAGTGAAAGGCAAGGAAAATTTAAACAAAGCGATAGCATGGTTGGTGCGAATGCACCTCAATTTGGGCGTGATTGGTGTGATCGCATCGAAGCTCTTTTTTTTTTTAAAAAAAAACCTAAATAAATATGTGTGTGTATTAAAGCTAAATTAAAGATACAAAATTAAAGTGATTGCACCAATTTTATTTTTATTGATTAGATGAATTATTATTTTTTTTCTTGATTAATTTATTAAAGCTAATAAAATAAAACAAAGAAAATGTCTAAAAGACTAAAAGACTGAATGGTGCACTTTTCAAAGATAATGTAAAATTCTCTTGTGCCTTATGCAATTTACTACCTTCCTAATGGCCGAATTGGCCTACCAAATTTTCCACGTGATGAATGATGAAAATGATGAATGTTTTCCTTGGCTTCCAAACTATCTTGAGATTCTTGACAAACATGAAAAGATCCTTGATTCACCTTCAATTGTGGCCTCTCTACCTCACAATTACAGCATGAGATTATATTCCAATGGTGCTCCACATAGCTCCCTCAACCAATTCACCTATAAGCAAGGGAAGAACATTTCTCAAGAAAATGCAATAAAAGCTACTCTAAGAAATAAACAAAGTAAAAACAAGAACTAAATAATAATAACACTAGGGAAGATAGCCAAGTTGCCTCCTGACAAATGCTAGTTTTAACGCCCCTGGTTGCCTTTAACCACTTTTTTCATGAAAAGTGAGGATTGGGCAAAATTAATTGGCCAATATGACAAAGGTCATCTCCATAATAAGCTTTCACTTTATGCCCATTGACTTGGAATGTTGAACCATCTTGTCCTTTGAGCTCCACCGCTCCATAGGGCCTTGGCAACTTCAAAAGGCCCAGACCACTTTGACTTTAATTTGCTCGGAAAAGACCTCAACCTTGAATTAAAAAGCAATACTTGTTGCCCCGGTTGGAAATCCTTCCTCACAAGCATCTTTTCATGCCAAAGCTTTGATCACTCCTTATAGATCCTTGCATTCTCATAAGCATCAAGGCAAATTTCATCCAACTCCTCCAATTGTAGAGCTCTCTTTTCTTGGGTTCCCTTCAAATCAAAGTTCATCTTCTTTATTGCCCAATATGATTTGTGCTCTAATTCCACCGGTAAAATGACATGCCTTCCCAAACACAAGTCTATAATGAGACATCTCGATTGATGTCTTAAATGCCATGCAATAAGCCCAAAGTGCATCATTCAACTTTTGTGACCAATCTTTTCTATTGATGCTCACAGTCTTCTCCAAGATACTTTTGATCCCCCGGTTTGAAATTTTGGTTTGACCATTCGTTTGTGAGTGATAAGGGAGGGCCACCTTGTGTCGTAGACCATATTTCATCAAGACTTGTGCTAATGTCTTGTTAATGGAGTGTGATCCTTTATCAGAGATAATAACCCGAGGCATTACGAATCTTGCAAAAATATTCCTTTGGAGGAACGTGACAACTACATTAGCATCACAAGAAGGGGTGGCAATGGCCTCTAGCCATTTAGAAACATAATCAACCATAAGCAAGATATAATGATTGCCAAATGAAGGAGGGAAAGGACCCATAAATCTATGCCTCATAAATCAAACACTTCTACCTCTAGAATATTTTGCAATGACATTTCATCTCTCCTAGAAATTTTTCTCAACCTTTGGCACCTATCACATGTTAACACAAAGGTATATGCATCCTTAAATGAAGATGACAGATAATAACTGGTTCACAATACCTTACTTGCCGTCTTGGAAGCTCCAAAGTGTCCACCACATGGTGAAGAGTGCCAATGGTGGATAACATCCTTGGCCTCCTCATGAGAAATGCATCTCCTTATAATTTGATCGGCACATTGGTGAAAGAGAAGAAGTTCATCCCAAAGATAATGCTTGATATCGGCAAGAAATTTCTTCCTTTGTTGGGTTAAAAGGTTAGGAGGAAGAACACCACAAGATAAATAATTGACATAGTCCGCATACCACGACAATTTTTCCTTCACCTTGAATAAAATTTTATCCGGTAAATGTTCTTGGGTTTGGCTCCCCAAAGATGGCACATGAACTTCAAGTTGAGAGAAGTGATCCGCCACTAAATTTTCACTATCCTTCTTGCCCTTTGATTTCAAGGTCAAACTTTTAAAGGAGGAGAATCCACTAGATTAATCTTAGCTTAGCATCCTTCTTGGTGAAGAGGTACTTGATGGCCGTATGATCAGTCTGCACTACCACCTTGGATCCCATAATATAAGGGTGAAACTTATCCACCGAGAACACAACAATTAGCAACTCATTCTCCGTAGTAGTATAATTTTGTTGAGCTTTATCCAATGTCTTGCTAGCATAATATATCACCCGAAAAATTTTCTCCCTTCTTTGTCCCAACATTGCTCCAATGGCATAGTTACTAGCATCAAACATGATTTTGAAAAGCTCATCCCAATTTGGTGCTACTATTGTGAGAGCCTTTACCAACTTCTCATTCAAGATGTCAAAAGCCTTAATGCAATGTTCATCAAAGACAAATAATGCATCTTTCTCAAGCACATTACAAAGCGGCTTGGCAATTTTGGACAAATCCTTAATAAATCTAAGGTAGAACCCGGCATGGCCTAAAAAACTTCTAACCCCATTCATATTGGTGGGTGGTGGCAATTTTTCAATTGCAACAATCTTGGCTCTATCCACCTCCATTCCTTCATAAGAAATTTTGTGACCAAGCATTATACCAGAGCTAACCATGAAATGACATTTTTCCCAATTCAAAGACAAGTTGGTTTTTTGACATCTTTTCAAGACAAGAGCTAGATTATCCAAACATGCATCAAAGGAATCACTAAAAACTGAGAAATCATCCGTAAATACCTATATGCATTTTCTAACATGTCCAAAAAGATGGCCATCATACATCATTGAAAGGTTGCCGGTGCATTGTAAAGACCAAATGGCATCCTTCGGAAGGCATATGTACCCCAAGGACTAGTGAAAGTTGTCTTCGCTTGATCTTTTGGGGCTATTGCAATTTGGTTGTACCCGAAGTATCCATCAAAGAAATAATAGAAAGAATGACACACTAACCGATCCAATATTTGGTCAATGAATGATAAAGGGAGTGATCCTTTTAGGTGGCCTTGTTGGAGCTTTCGGTAATCAAAGCAAACTCTCCACTTGGTTACCAATCTTGTAGAAATCATTTCATTGTTCTCATTACCTACAATGGTGGGTCCACCCTTCCTAGGCACCAATTGCACTGGACTAACCCATTGTGAGTCCGAGATAGGGTAAATGATGCCGGCCTTGAGAAGCTTTAAGATCTCTTCTTTCAGTACCTCCTTCATCTTGGAATTCAACCTCCTTTGAAATTGGATTGAGGGCTTATATTCATCCTGCATCAATATCTTGTGCATGCAAGTGTTGGGACTAATATCTTTGATATCGGAGATAGACCAAGCAATTGCACTTTTGTGCTCCCTCAACACCCTTATCAATTTTTCCTCCTCCAAGGTTGTTAATGTTGAAGAAATGATCACTAGGACGGACTCCCCATGTCTAAGGTAGACATACTTAAGATCTTTAGGTAAAGGTTTCAACTCCAACTTAGGCTCTTCTTTAGTCTCACATGATAGAAGTCACTCCAAACCTCTCCTTTGAGCTTGTAATTTCCCATAGGAATCAATGCTATCCATAGCACTTATCTCTTTTATCACATCATGGACCTCCTCATCAAATGAATTCTCACAAGCAAATGCCCTACCAAGTGAGTCTTTCATGAACAAAGAATCCCTTATCTCTTTAATGCAAGAATCAATCACATCCAACCTAAAACAGTTGGGCATCATATTATCAATAGATTTCATAGCTTGAGCAAGATTGAAAGTAATCTCCTTATCATTTGCCTTCAAAGTGATGTCACCTTTTTCCCCATTGATGACGGCCTTCCTAGTAGCAAGAAATGGTCTCCCAAGAATGATTGACATGTTCCGATATTCTTCCATTTCCAACACCACAAAATCTATCGGGAATATAAATTTGATAACTTTGACTAGCACATCCTCCAAAACACCTTTCGGAAAGGTGAGAGATATATCCGCCAATTAGAGATAAATTGATGATAGCTTCACTTCTCCAAGCCCAAGGTTCCTACAGATAGACAATGACATTAGGTTAATACTAGCTCCAAGATCACATAAAGCCTTGTTACAATAAAAAGATCAAATGTCCAAAGGAATGGTGAAACTCCCCGGATTCTTTAGCTTTTGAGGCATCCTTTGTTGAATGATGGCACCTGCTTCTTCCTTCATCAAAATGAGCTCATTGTCAAAGAACTTCCTTGTTTTAGTGATCAACTCCTTGAGGAAAAGAACTTCCTTATTTTAGTGATCAACTCCTTGAGGAACTTGGCATATGAAGGCATTTGATTTATTGCCTCTAAGAAGAGAATGTTGATCTCCAACTTTTTGAAAATTTCAAAAAACTTCATAAATTGAGTGTCTTACTTCTTGGACTTGAACCTTGAGGGTATGGAAGAGAAGGAACATGCTTCAATGCTTTTTTCTTGTGTGGACAAGTTTATTCCCTTATTCTTTAGATGAGCCTCCTCCATACTTGGAGGCAAAACTTGAACATCATCAACATTTTTCAAGGGGAGGGTCCTTGAGGAGGATAATCTTTTTGAGTTAAAGGCTCCTTGGGTTGTGAGACCATATTCCTTCCACTTCTTAAAGTTATAGCTTGACAATACTCCTTTAGGTTAACATCCGTATCCCTTGGTATAAACTTGCCCTTTTGGAGTTGTCTTATGGAAGTAGTTAGTTGGCCCATTTCTATCTCCAAATTTTTTATTGGAGCTTGGGTATTAGCTTGCACAGTCTTCATCTCCTCTTCCAATTTTCTAATCTTTTTGTTTTTTCCACTAGCCATCCCCCTAACTTCATGCATGAACTCTCTCATCATTCCCTTCATAAAGTCCTTCAATGAAGCATCCGATTCATGTGAGGTCTCCCCTTGTGGTTACATGATACCTTTTGGATTTGAATAATTGAACCCTTCATGTTGACGATTCCTAGGGAAGAAGTTACCCCCTCCCTGTGTTGGTGGATAAGGATTCTGATAACAAACAAATTCACATCTTCATTGTCTTCCAAGTCTTCACTTTCCATGGCTCGTTGTATCTTCATCCTATCTTGATTCTTAGCCAATTTAGATACCATACTTGTGAGTGCCAAAAATTGAGCTTGTGGGGAGGCGTGCTTGTCAACTTCATAAAACCACTCCCTTTTCTTGGAGCCCTTTTTCTATTAAGCTCTAGTCTCTTGGCCATATTGTTTAGCAATTCAAAGCATCCTCCACATCCTTCAATAATAGGAACCCACCAGCGGCAACATCAACTTGTAATTGAGTGTTTAGGCTTAACCTATTGTAGAAGAGGTGGAGTTGATGAGCTTGATCAATATCTTCTGTGGGAACTCTCTTCACCATCCTTTTAAAATGCACCCATGCCTCTACTAGTGACTACCATTCATTTTGCCTAAAAGCTAATAACTCATTCTTAAGCTCAAAGGCTTTTTGAGAAAGAAAGAACCTCCAAATGAAAGCATCATATAAGTCTTGCCATGTGTGGATTGAAGTAGGTTCCAAATTTTCAAACCACTCTATAGCTTTGTCCACAAGAGAGAAAGGGAAGAGCCTCATCCTTTTTGCATCCTCACTCATGCCCTCTAAGTCAAATGTGTTGCACAAATGAACAAACCTTTTAATGTGGTTTTTCAAGTCTTCATTAATAGGTCCACCAAAGGATGTGCCTTAACTAGTTGGAGAACATGGCTAGGGATCATGAAAGCCTGACCTCAAATCGGCATTGGCCTAATATATTGTCTTGATCCTCTACCCTACAGACAAAAGTAGTCAAGTACCGGTTTACCCATTCTCCTTGCACCATTGCCATTAGCTCCTCCGTGTCCATTGTCCACAACCTCATCATCTTTACTGAGGTCTATAGGATTTACATTTCTTTCTCTTCCTAAATTCCTTATGTTGTTTCCTAGATTTTCTTTCATGTTGATGGAATGTTAAGCATTAGAGCATTTTTCGTCAACAATAACCTTGCTTCTCAAACGTAGCTCTCTTAAGCTCCTCTCAATTTCTGGATCAAGTAGTACCAAATGAGAGCAAGAGCTCCAGGTCATGCACTAAAAGAACCTACAATGAAAAAGAAAAGTACAATAAATACAAGAAAAAGAAACAAGTAGACAAGAGTAATAACAACTTGATATCCAAGGTAAAAATCAAATCACTATCCTTGACAATGGTGCCAAAAACTTTGTTGTGATCACAAGAGCTTTAAATTTGTAACCCTTATTCACCCGCAAGTGTACAGTGTTGTTGTGTGCAAATGGTGAATACAGGTGCCATCCTAAGAGATAGGAAAGATTTTCTACCTAGAGTTAAGTTCTAGCTACCTACTAACAAGGTTGAATAGAAAGGTATTATTGTTAAACTATAATCTAAGCTAAGTGAATTCTAAGTATCAAATGAATGAAAACGTCAAAGTGGAAATGAAGTGCCGAAAAGGGGACTAGGCTAATTCGAACTAGTTAATTTGATTACTACGAAAGTGACTTAATTGTTAAAGTTATCTCCCTAGGATTCCACTCTTTTACTTGCTACCTAAGTCAAATGAATTTTTAAGGGTATTCACTTCCTAAGTAGTGTGAGGATTCAACCTTTAAAACTCTCTTTCTCAAGACCAAGTTTTGCTCACCTAAGATTACCTATGACATTTCTCAAGCTTATAAGCTAACCCTAGATGGATTAAGAGCTAACCTCAAATCAATCACCTAACGGGTTCATGGATTACCTCTAATCCGTAATATCCATCATGCTATATGCTGCATTTTAGCAGTTGTAACCCAAGTGTAGGTTGTTGCAAGTGACAAAATCTCGGGAGTCAGTGTCGAACCATAGGGAAGTGAATTAAGAAATACAAATTACAGATTTTTAATAAGGAAAGTTTTGGTGAAAGGTGTGAACAATTTTCTTTAACAACTTAATTTCAAGAAAATAGTTAAGGTTAAGGGGATTCACTTTTGCTATATCAGTTATGATTAATTTTAGCCCATCTTGCGACTTCATTGGGATCCACACACAAAGGAGGTCCCAATTGGGGAATTTAATAATTAAATTCTAGAATTATTAGGCATGAGTTAGTATTAGCTTTCATTGATCTTATAATGCCAACACTTGCTAATGGATTCAAGTATCCATCATGCCAACCTTTGAGCATAATAACTCAAGATTCCAATATAGCTGGCATAGCCATGTTCTACAGAAGGATTCAAGTAGCTTTTGTACCAATAATTCGACTATGATGAATCAAGACTTCCACTTAACAAGGAGGGTTGTTAAATCGATTAAGAAAGTAAATACCATTAACTTTGAAATCCGTTTAAATCAACCATAACTTTTATACCAAAATCTTCACCCTTTCACCTTAGCAAAAGAAAAATTAATTACTCATGATAAGAGAAAACAACATATATAAAGATGAAATAAACTTAGATTAAAAGATCAAAGGAAGAACAAGTAGAAAACAACTTGGACAGAGTTTCAGTATTGAAAATAAGAACCAAACCAAAGAAGAAAAGTTAACTTTGATACAAGAACTCTAAAATGGTCTAGGAACAAGATTGAAAACGTCCTCCCTCCAAGGTGTCTATTTATAGAGTTTTGGGGTGGATGAAATAGTAAATGGCAAGCTAGAATAGTCAAGGTAGGTGAATACAAGTCAACAAAGGTGGTCCAAACTTATTTTAATTTTTTTGACCACCATACACATCGATTTCTCTCTTCCTTAAAGCATGAGATTTGTAGATATCTTCTTTAGCTTTGAAACAATACTTGATCATTCAAATTGGAAGTCCATAGCTCAGGTTATGATTTTTCTACCAAAACTGCTCTTTAATGCACAGAAGAACAAATGGTCTCATCTATAACAAGATTTCAGCAATAAAAAGGATCAAACTAGCTCGTGGAATAAAGTAGATTTAAAGATCTATATGTTGGCTTTCGGATGAATTTGGAATCAATTAGTTCCGATATCTACAACTCTAGATATAATTTTTCTCATGAAGGGTTGTCAACTGATGATTTTATCCACCTATATAAAAAAATTATTCAATATATTTTTTTAATATTAATGAATACTAATCCGCATATGAACAGTAAATAGGGTATAAATAGTAAATATGCATATGAACAATAAATATGTGTGAATAGTAACCCTGTGGAATAAATGCTCAAAATAGAGAAATTAATCATACTTAAAGTGTATAATGATAATTTAAACCCTTAATCACAATACACTTATGAGTATTCATCACTATACTCCTCATTTCCACCTCCCTTCTTTCTTTCTCAAGTAAAGAGTGAGATTGTGATTTGTGTGAAGTGACTAATCAACACACAACCATTAGATACAAGAATAGGCAACACAAGAAAATCAATAACCATGAAAAAAAAGGCTCAAATGAACATTAGATAACATGTATCAAGAGTTTCATCATAGAGAGATATAAAAGTTTACTCCATGTCCAAACTAACAACTAACATCATTCTAGAGTTTAAGGAAACCATAAAGAAATACTAGAGAGAAAAGGGAAGAAGGAACCAAATGAAACCCTTAGACTTAAGTCTCCTTAGCCTCTAAGCTTCTCTTTGGCACCTTTAAGCAAGCTCCAAAAAGTTGTCTTCATTGGTGGCTATCTCCAAAGAGTCCTCAACCCTAGAATGAGGGGTATGTGTTAATCTTTGAAGCTCTACCCTTTCTCTAAGAAGTTGCTTCCTTATCTAGTTGAATTGGACCAATTAAGGGAGTGGTAGGTGAATTTTAGGGCCCACTTGGTGCTGATAAGCAAGCCAATCCCATATCAAAGCTCCAAAGCTGAGAGAAATTTGTCCCTTGTAGAACATGATGCAATGCGATCGTACCTAGCTAGGTGGTGCAATCGCATCATGAATTTGGACAAGTTTCTAGAATTGGTGCAATGACATTGCCCTGAATGGTGTGATAACATCACACATGGCTCATGGCTTTTTTTCCTACATGGTGTGATGGCACTATTATTCTTGGTGAGATAGCTTTGCGATGGAATTTGCCTTGTTTTGTACAAAATCCTACTTCAAGCTCTCAACCTTCTCCTTTTTGCCAATTGTGCCTAAAATTTGCTTGATTTTCCATTCAAGCCTCTTTTGCTCCATTAATCATACAAAAAAAACATAAATACTAAGAACTAGCCAAATTTTTAGCAATTAAACATAGAAGTGGGTAGTAAATTTAATTAAATTTTGTAATCAACATAGCCTTCAGATTACATAAGGCCTGTAGGAGATTTCATATATTATGTATATATGTGATAGCCAAAGGCTATTGCCTCCTCGGTAGTAACTCCCTGCCAGAATATTGGCCGAGGAGTCTGACGTCACCCAAGAAAGGATCTTTTCACTGACCTCGGAAGGTGCGAAGTCAAACACTATGAGCTCGAGACTTTGGTTAGCTCGTCAGGAATTCCGAGGACAACACCGTCTCCATCGAGGGGCCAAACTGACTGCCCGGGTGAGCCTCTCCCCGAAGCAAGGGAGAATCTCCCCGAAGGAAGAGGCCCCAAAGAGGTCTTCCTCGAACAAGAAACACCTGAACAAGGGAATCCCCGAACTATGGGTGTGAGTCCCGAAGAAGGTGTTCATCAAGGGAACTCCCAGAACTATGGGATAGATCCCGAAGGAGGTGCTCGCACCGAAGGACGGATAGAATCCGAAGAGGGTGCACGCACCGAAGGGCGACCTCGCCCAGGGGACCTCGGGAGTACGGTATGAGCATTTAAGGAGCCTCTGACATGTCACCCACAAGCCCTACACGTCACATCAGAACGGCGAACTGACACGCCGCAGCCGCCCCAGTCCTGACACAACCTGTCCGGGTCCAGGGCTAAAAGAGGCTGCAAACGGCTGCCTGTCCCCTAGGTCCAAAAGCACAGATCAAATCCGACCGAACACGTGTCATGATCTGAACGGACCATCTACTCCTATAAAAACTAGGAAATGGGACTGGGCAAAGGATGGGGCATTCTCCTCCCTCTGAGAAAAACACCAAACAGGCAAGACACTTGATCCTTTAGTGTTCTTCCTCCACTTTCACTCAGAAAACTGACTTGGGCGTCGGAGGATCCTCCCCGGAAAAGCAAACCGGGGACCTCCTAATCCCTCCTTTGAGCTTTTCAGGCACACTCAGCTGGGAAACCAGAGCTCCAGGCGCTTGCCTCCTCAGGAAGTCTCTCCACCTGTCAACATGACAACAAACGAAGATGCTTTGGGGCATCATTTGGCGCCGTCTGTGGGAACCCACTCCCACGTAGCTGTTGTCGAAACTCGGCGTTCAAAGGACAAAGGACTCCCAAAGTCCCCGTCCGCGCCTGAGACCCAACCGGCTACCGAACAAAGTCCCCCAGAGACTTCCTTGCCTGAAGAGGAACGCCCTCTTATCATCACCATGGGTTTTTTAAGAGACTTTCAGAGGTCTGTTGTGGCTGAAATGACACAACAAATAGACCGAAGATGGCCGCAACCAGCCCAGGCCCAAAAACCCACCTCGTCAGCACGACCTCGGGAGAAAAGCCCAAGGGCAACCCATCATAGCTCGGGAAGTGGGGAGCCACGAGAAGAGTCCTCGACAGATAACTTGCCCCTTGGGGCACGTCTGGCGGAAAGAGCAAGGTCTAAACGACCCGAAGTTCCGTCCAGAAGAAGTTTATCACCAGAAGCAACGTCCCCCTCACTTCGGTACCGAAGTCGCTCCCCGAAGAGGCGATACCAGGAAGAGGAGCCCAGCGCCACGCTCCTCCTGGAGAAAGTCTTGGCAAGACTGGAGAGAGTGGAACAGCAGGTGGCACGCAAGCCTGTTTGGGGCAGGCTAACTGAAACTGTCTCTGGAGATGAAACTCCTTTCGCCCGAACAGTAGTCGAGGCGGCCATGCCAAGTGACTTCAGGCTACCTCGGCTAGAGACCTATGAGGGCCGGACTGATCCCCAGGCCCACCTAACAAAGTACAAACGCAGCATGGTGCTACACGGGGCTGACGATGCTACACTCTGCAAGTGCTTTGAAGTCACCCTCGCAGGACCAGCAACTGCCTGGTACAATTCCCTGCCTCCCGGAAACATCAGGGGGTTCCAGGAGCTGTCCACAGCGTTCACCCAACAGTTCATTGGGAGCAAGCCGACGGCGAAGATGCCCGTCCAGATGTTTGACATAGCACAAAGAAACGGGGAGACCATCCGTGACTATGTCGAGAGGTTCAACAGAGAGGCCCTCAGTGTTCCGGACTTTCGTCCCGAAATCCGAATCCTCGCCATGACGAGGGGCCTTCGGAGGGATTCGCACTTGTTTTATGAATTCTCCAAAGATCCCCCGGACACACTGGGAGAATTCTACCGAAGGGCTGAACAACATATGACAGCCGAAGAGCTGAGAATGACTGGACCGAAGGCTGACCATATTCACGCTCGTGGCGAAGGGTCCAGCCAGCAAGCCCGGTGTCCAACGGAACAGTTAGGCCGACCTCGGAGAATGCGAGTAGGAGGAAGGAAGCCCCAAAACTTTACACCTCTGAGCACCACGAGGGCTAACGTCCTCATGGCATTGGAAAAACAGGGGGCTCAAATCCAACGGCCGAGGGGCATGACTGCTGACAACAGAAGGAACATGAAGAAGTTCTGTCAGTTCCACCGTGATCACGGTCATGACACCGAAGACTGCTTTCAGTTGAAAAAGTACATTGAATCACTGATAAAGCAGGGCCAGCTTCGGCGTTATTTGAGAATGCCTTCCCCGAAAGGGAAAAAAGAGGAAGAAGGAAAGCCTGATGACGAGGATTACGATTCAGACAGGCGAAGGAACCGAAGTCCGAGAAGGCGTCCTCCACCTTCGGCAGGAGTAATACAGACGATCACAACCGGACTTCCATCCTCGGAAAGGAAAAGAAGGGCCAGAGAGATAGCGGTGATGGAATATCAGAGCCCAACGAAAAAATTGGCTCGCGAGGATGGCTCCACCATCGTATTTCCTCATGACGATCCATTGCTGATAATGGCGAGGATAGGAAACTGGGACGTCAAGAGGGTGCTGCTGGACGATGGGTCAAACGCAGACGTCTTGTTCTCACATTTGCTGCCAAGCTTGGGCATATCCAGGAGTGACCTCAAGGCTGTTACTTCACCCACGTTCGGCATAGGACCATCTGAGCTACCCGTCCTCGGCTGGATCGACCTCCCCTTGATGATGAAGGGAACTTCGGAGAAAGGAACCGCTGAGTTGTTCGCCTCTACCATGGCAAGATTCATAGTCATGGACGTTCCTTCGTCATACAACGCCATCCTCGGCAGACAGACACAGGGAAATTTGCACATTCGCCCTGATGTAAAGTACTTGACTGTCACCTTCGCAACCAAAGAAGGAGACGCAAAGATCTTCATTGATCAAGGCGAGGTGAGAAAGGTGTTCGTCAGAGCACGAAAGGCTCCAGCAAGCAACTTAGCACATGCTGTAGAAGCAAAAGAGCTGGAAAGGGGCGAGGCAGAAGATCCCACAAAAGCGGAAACAGAAGAAGTAGAGCTTGTCCCAGGCCATAGTACCCGAATAGGGAAAAATATGGCCGAAGGAGACAAGGAAAAACTTGTATCTTTTCTGCTTACAAATAAAGATCTGTTCGCCTACTCGCCGAAGGACATGCCAGGGGTAAACCCTCGCGTAATCCAGCATAGCCTTAAAGTGAGTCCGGAAGTAAAACCTGTCCGGCAAAAGAAACGGAGCATCTCAGCTCACAAAAGTGAATTCGTCAAAACCGAAGTCCAGCGTCTGATAGACGCTAGCGTTATCCGGGAGGTAAACTACCCCGAATGGCTAAGTAACGTGGTAATTGCCACAAAAGAAGGAAGTAGCAAGCTCCGGATGTGCATCGACTTCAGAAATTTGAACGATGCTTGCCCGAAAGATTCATATCCCCTTCCACCAATAGACCAACTGGTAGACTCAACTGCCGAATACGGGCTCTTAAGTTTCCTATACGCCTTCAGTGGTTACCATCAGATAAGGATGGACCCCGGAGACGAAGAGAAGACTGCCTTCATCACCGAGGGAGGAACATATTGCTATATCAGAATGCCCTTTGGGCTAAAAAATGCAGGAGCCACCTACCAAAGGCTGATGAACAAGGTCTTCAAAGACCAAATGGGGAGGAACATGGAGGTATATGTTGATGATATGATAGTCAAGAGCAAACTGCCTGGCTACCACGTTACAGATTTAGAGGAAACCTTTCAAAAGATCAGAACCTTCGGGATCCGCCTTAATCCAGAGAAGTGCATCTTCGGGGTGACCTCGGGAAAGTTCCTTGGGTACATGGTATCCAAAAGGGGCGTCGATGCTAACCCTGAGAAGATTAAGGCTCTGCTTGAATTCCGAACTCCTACCACAGTCAAGGACGTGCAGAGACTCACCGGAAGAATAACCTCTCTGAGCAGGTTTATTTCCAGGTACGGAGATAGGTGTCGACCCTTCTTCAAAGTCCTCACAAAAGCCGCAAAGATGGAAGGCGACCTCGGAAGAAATGGCCATCCTTGGGCTGAAGATTGCCAAAAAGCCTGGGAAGAACTCAAAGTCTACTTGGCCAGCCTGCCGACTCTGCGGCAACCTCGGGAGGGCGAGCCCCTGGTATTATACCTCGCCGTCACAGAAAAAGCTGTGAGCTCGGTCCTCGTGAAAGAAGAAGGACCGAAACAGTGGCCGGTTTACTATGTCAGCAAGTCCCTGCATGGCGCCGAAGTCAGGTATCCTTTGCTTCAAAAAGCTATATATGCCTTAGTGCTTGCAGGGAGAAGGCTGCGGCCATACTTTCAGGCTCACCCCATCATCGTCCGAAGTAGTCTGCCACTACGGGATGTCATGAAGAGAGTTGATCATTCGGGAAGGCTCTCCAAGTGGTGCATAGAGCTGGGCGAACACGAGATCACATATGAGCCTCGGAAAGCCATAAAAGCTCAAGCACTGGCAGATTTTATCGCCGAAATACCCACCACTGAGGAGAGCCATTCAGATCCAAAAGAGGGTGAGCCAGAATGGACCTTACACGTTGACGGGGCCTCAGGATCCGAACACCAGGGAGCTGGAGTGATTATCAGAGGCCCCGAAGGCCTAGAAGTAATGAAGGCCATCAAGTTCAGTTTCAATGCCACCAACAATATGGCGGAGTATGAGGCCCTCATAGCAGGATTACGCCTGGCCAGAAAAATTGGCGTGAGAAACTTGAAAGCACATAGTGATTCCCAGCTGGTGGTCCGAAAAATGGCAGGGGACTATGGCGCGAAAGACCCGACCTTGGCAAAATACCATGAGTTGGTAACAAAGCTTATTCGGGAGTTCGACGTCGTGAAAATCGAGAACGTACCCCGACGGGAAAATGCTGAGGCAGACTGTCTGGCGAAGTCCAAAACTTGCACCGAAGTGCTAAGCCACCCCAGCATCGCGGTGCTAAGCATAGAGACCTCGGGGAAAGGATGGAGAGAACCAATCAAAACGTATCTCGCAACCAACACACTCCCCGAAGACCCCAGCGAAGCCGCAAAAGTGCGAAGGCGCTCCGGACGTTTCTTCTTAATTGGGGAAGAACTATATCGGCAAGGATATGCAAATCCACTACAGAGGTGTGTTAGTGAAGAGGATACTGAAATGATCCTCGAAGAAGTTCACGAAGGTGCCTGTGGTTCGCACATCGGAACCGACGCCCTGGCAGCAGTGATACTTCGCCAAGGATACTTCTGGCCTACCCTGAGAAAGGACGCCAAGCAGTTCGTCCAGAAATGTGGTAGTTGCCAGAGACATGCGAACATCCAAAGAACACCCTCAGAGTTCGTGACTTCGGCAGATTATCCTTGGCCCTTCGCAGTTTGGGGCATAGATCTCATTGGGCCACTCCCAACGGCGCCTGGAGGCGTAAAGTTCTGCGTAGTAGCAGTAGACTATTTCTCTAAGTGGGTCGAGGCAGAACCTCTGACAACTATCTCGGCAAAAGAAGTGCAGAAGTTCGTATGGAAAAACATCGTGTGCAGATTTGGCATACCGAGGGTACTCGTAGCGGACAATGGGTCCCAGTTCATAGACAAAGGATTCCAAGAGTTCATTAGCAACCTCGGGACAAAAATGCACTGCGCCCCAGTAGCTCACCCCCAAAGTAATGGGCAGGTGGAAGTATCTAACAGGACCATAAAAGATGGTCTGAAAAAGAGATTGGGAGAAGCAAAAGGGAAATGGCCAGGAGAACTCCAAAGCGTGTTATGGAGCTACCGGACGACACCCCGAAGAGCCACAGGGGAAACACCCTTTTCACTCGTCTTCGGTACAGAGGCTATCATCCCCGTCGAGGTAGTACAACCGTCAATACGAGTCCAAGTGTTCGACGAAAAAGGAAATGACCTCGGCCTGAGAACCAAGCTCGACCTCCTCAGCGAACACAGAGAAGTAGCCGAGCTAAGAAGAAAAGCTTTCCAGCAAAGAGTGGCAGCAGCCATAAACCTACGCGCTAAGCCAAAAGGAATAAAGAAGGGAGACCTCGTTCTCCGAAAGGCTGAATTTGCACCCCGAAAACCGTCCCACGGGGTACTTCGCGCAAATTGGGAAGGACCCTACCTGGTACTTGCCGAAGTACGAAAAGGAGTTTATAAGCTCGGCGATGCCGAAGGCATAGAATTAAAAAATACTTGGCACTCAGAGGCCTTGAAAAAATTCTACGCCTAAAAAAGTTCGGTGGGAAAGTTGTATTAGTGGGAAAAATTTGTCCAAATAAAAAATTCTGAAAAGAGTCTCACGAAAAGTTGGAAAGTTTTCCGAAGTCTCTTGAGCGAATATATTCGGGACAAAGGAAAGCAAGAATATGGTTTTCCGAAGTCTCTTTTAGAATTAAAAAATACTTGGCACTCAGAGGCCTTGAAAAAATTCTACGCCTAAAAAAGTTCGGTGGGAAAATTGTATTAGTGGAAAAATTTGTCCAAATAAAAAATTCTGAAAAGAGTCTCACGAAAAGTTGGAAAGTTTCCCCAAGTCACTTGAGCAAATATGTTCGGGACAGAGGAAAACAATGGAATCTGGCAAAAAATATATATACTCAGCCAAAATTTTTATTTATTGAGCCAAACAGTGCTTACAGAGGAAGAAAATGAAGACAGAAGGCCCTAATACAAGCTAAGGAACCTCGGCGTCCTGAGAGCTGCCAGCCTCTGTGCTTTTGTCAGTAGCCTTTGGCGCCGGGAGAGAAGGAGGCAGTCTCAAATGCTCGATCTTGGACCAAGTCCACCGAGGCTCCTTGGGGATGTTCATTGCTTCCAGAAAGGAGAGGTCGAAGTCTGGGAACTTCTGCAGGATTTGGTGCCGAGCGAGACAGAAGCCGTCTTGAAAGCCCAACTTCGTCATATTATCGGACTCCTGCTTCTTGACCTCCAAATCCTCGAAGTCCTTCTCCAGATCAGCGTAATCCTTCTCCAAATCCTTGACCTTTTTCTTCAGTGACTTCACCTTCTTCTTCTCTTCTGAAGGCTCCATCAGAGATGCGACCTTGGCTTCGAGTTGAGCTTTCTCCTCGAGCGTCTTCGCAAGGATTGTGTCACTTTCTGACTTACCGTTTTGAATCGCCTCGACGGTCGAAGTCAGCTCCGCCATTCGAGAGCCGAGGTCGGAAAGCTTCTGGGAGGTGTCTTTCTGAAGTTCCTCTTTCTCTTTCTTGAACTCCTCCCGAAGTTCAGCAACCTCCTTCTCCGCAGACTGCTTGAGATGAGCATTTTCGGCTTCCAGGGCCGAACACTTGTCCTTCGCCTTGGTATAATAATCCCAAAGTGCCGCCCTTTTCTCTGCCTCTCGCGCCACGCGAACACGGAGACACCCGGCATCAGCAACCTCCTTCTCCGCAGACTGCTTGAGATGAGCATTTTCGGCTTCCAGGGCCGAACACTTGTCCTTCGCCTTGGTATAATAATCCCAAAGTGCCGCCCTCTTCTCTGCCTCTCGCGCCACTCGAACACGGAGACACCCGGCATACCCCATCAGCTGCAAAAAAGAGAGAGAGAAGCAAACAGAGGGAAATTAATGCTAAGTACTTGGACAAAAATCAAAGACAAAATTGCCACTGAGGAGACAGTGTAGCGTGCCTGGGCAGCATGTTCAGTGATTTTGGCGGCCAAGGAGTTATCGCCTGGGTAAGCCGCCGTAATGGCCTTGTAAGAGGCCTCAGTAAGCACCCCTTTGCACATTTGCCTGGCCATCTCGGGACAGTCCTCGGAGTACATATTCATGTCCTCCGTGAACGTCCAAAAGGGCTCTTTCGGCACTTTCCCTTCAGGAATTTTGGCATCCCGAAGGGCCCTCTTGCGGGCATGTTCGGTAACCCAGCCAGGAGACAAAAGGATGTTCGACAAAGTGCAACAAGGCAGAAAAATTGGTTAAGGCCACCTCCGCTGTGCAACAAGGCAGAAAAATTTGTTAAGGCCAGAAAAGTCTTAATGATTTGCAAGAGACAAAAGGATGTTCGACAAAGTGCAAACCTGCTGGCACCTCGGTAACGTCGTCGTCAGGAACCGTCGTCACCTCAGTAGAGATCCCCTTGCCTTTTATTTGGCGCCGCTCCTCGGCAGAAGGGGTCTCCTCCCCATCGCCCTCCAGAAAAGCATGCGAAGGCGTGGGGCTTTGAGGTGGCACGTCGGAAGAAGGGACGTCGGCAAAAGGTACCTCGGGCAAAGGGACAGCGTGGTCTTCGGCTTCCTCGCCTGCCTCCTCCGGAATCTGCGGAAGAGAGGAAGGACCAGCCTTCCTTGCCCGTTTCGAAGGAGGGCCCGCCGAAGTGTGCTTCCGCCTCCGAGAGGCGGCCTTCTTTGTCTGCTCGCCCCTCTCGGCCTGGCCTGTAAAAAGAGCCTTGTAGAAGGCAGCCGCGTCGTCGCCCATCTCTGGAGAAAGAAAAAGAAGATCAGTGTAAGTCCAAGATGAAGTCATGAAGGGAAAAATGAGAAAGTAACTTACTCTCATAAAAAGACTCATAAGTCTCTTCCCCCCGAAGGAGTTTCACGAGCCAAGCGGCCTTTCCCGAAGAAGCCGGTTTTGGCATATTGAGGTCCGTCTCATGCTCCTTTACCACCTTGAATTCCCGAATGACCTCTTCGGTCATGAGCCTCCAGTTGATCGGAAAGGGGTAAAGGGCACGAGGAGAGACCTCGGCAGCCCAGTCAGAGACGGCCAGGATGCGCTTGTCGAAGTCCTCAAAGATAGGTGCTACTTCGGCGTCCAGCAGCATCTTTGGGTCAACAACGTCCATCTTGAGCCTCCCCTGAGCCCACTTGGTCGGGACGTGCGACCAAGTTTCCGACTTCTTCAGGAAAAAGAATTTTTGTTGCCACCCTCGCCAGCTGTCTTTGGTGGCGAAAGTGAACGTATATTTTTTGCTCCCGGATCCCCGAGGTAGGATAAAATAGAAGCCACCCTTCGGGACCACGTAGAGCTTGTAGTACTGAAGAAAAACTACAAAGTGAGGTTTTATTTTGAAAACGCCACACATACAGAGGAAGGCGTTGAAATAGCAGTACGAGTTCGGTGGGAGTTGGTTAACGGCAATGCCATGGAAGTCGCAGAACGCGTTAACCATCTCCGGGGGGGGATACCGAAGTCCGGCCTTCAGTTGGGCTCGGAAGACGGTGATTTCATCACTTCGGTTGGAGAAAGGAAATTGGTCAGGACGGGGCAACCTCGTCACAGAATAAGAAGGTAAGAAAAACTTTCTCTTCCACTTCGCCAGTTTTGCCGGAGTAGTGCAGCAGGGGTGAGAAAGGAGAGGTTGCCAACTCTCAGGAACAGGCATGGTAAAAATGAGTTCAGAGAAAGCAAGAAAAACGAGTTCGGGAAAAACAAAGAAGAAACTTTGAAAAAAGCAAAAAGACTAAAACCCACCAAAGGTCTTGCCGGAATCTGGATTTTTGGAAGCCGTCGTGAAAAGTGGTCGGAAAAACGCCTGAAAAAGGAGAAACACCGCGGAAAATCGGGAGAGAATTAGAAAGCAGAAGAAAGCAAAAGTAGAAGCAGAAAGAGGGTTATGACCGGACTGGTATATATAGGCCGAAGAGGCCAGATGAACCGTCGTCATTAGTACCCCTCGGAAGGCGAAGCATCGCCATAATTGCTAACTGCGCCTGAAAAGTCGCGCCTGCCGTATTCAGTGCACTCTTACCCAGCAAAAAGGGCGCCACGTGTCAACCATCGCGCGGCAAACGTGCCGCGTGTCAGGCATCGCGCAGCAAACGTGCCACGTGTCGTCCATCACGTCGAGCAGGCCCTCTGACACCATTTGGTCTAGAGGCGCCGCCCTGAACTGACTCTGCTGGACACAGGACGCGACACATGAGCAGACCTATAAAGGCAAAAAAGTAGGTTACCTCGAAGACACCAAAAGACAGCCTATGACTTCGGGCTTAAGGACTATCTTCAGGTACAAGGTTATCCTATTTTCCCTCGCCACAAGGACACCAAGAGACAGCCTGTGACTTCGGGCAGAAGGTGTGTCTTCGGCACAGGGATAGCCTATCTTCTCGCACCTCGAGGACGCAAAAATGCTGCCCATCACTACCAGCAGAAGAAGGCGTCTTCGGCGCGGGTATCACAACCACAGGACCCGAGAACCGATGAACCGAAGTTTTTCACTTCGGCTTTTCGGAGGGGGGCCTGTGATAGCCAAAGGCTATTGCCTCCTCGGTAGTAACTCCCTGCCAGAATATTGGCCGAGGAGTCTGACGTCACCCAAGAGAGGATCTTTTCACTGACCTCGGAAGGTGCGAAGTCAAACACTATGAGCTCGAGACTTTGGTTAGCTCGTCAGGAATTCCGAGGACAACACCGTCTCCATCGAGGGGCCAAACTGACTGCCCCGAAGAGGATCTTCCCCGAACAAGAAGCACCTGAACAAGGGAATCCCCGAACTATGGGTGTGAGTCCCGAAGAAGGTGTCCATCAAGGGAACTCCCAGAACTATGGGATAGATCCCGAAGGAGGTGCTTGCACCGAAAGACGGATGGAATCCGAAGAGGGTGCACGCACCGAAGGGCGACCTCGCCCAGGGGACCTCGGGAGTACGGTATGAGCATTTAAGGAGCCTCTGACATGTCGCCCGCAAGCCCTGCACGTCACATCAGAACGGCGAACTGACACGCCGCAGCCGCCCCAGTCCTGACACAACCTGTCCGGGTCCAGGGCTAAAGGAGGCTGCAAACGGCTGCCTGTCCCCTAGGTCCAAAAGCACAGATCAAATCCGACCGAACACGTGTCATGATCTGAACGGACCATCTACTCCTATAAATACTAGGAAAGGGGACTGGGCAAAGGATGGGCATTCTCCTCCCTCTGAGAAAACACAAAAACAGGCAAGACGCTTGATCCCTTAGTGTTCTTCCTCCACTTTCACTCAGAAAACTGACTTGGGCGTCGGAGGGTCCTCCCCGGAAAAGCAAACCGGGGACCTCCTAACCTCTTCTTTGAGCTTTTCAGGCACACTCAGCTGGGAAACCAGAGCTCCAGGCGCTTGCCTACTCAGGAAGTCTCTCCACCTGTCAACATGACAACAAGCGAAGATGCCCTGGGGCATCAATATGTGTTTTTAGGTTTTTCTTTACAGGAACCTAAATCCCTTACTAGGGTTTTTTGAATTCTCACTCCATTTAGTGTTGTGTAGATATTGTCTATAAAAAGCTGACAACTACTTAGGTTGTTATGCTAGTGCATTTGTATAAGTAACCACCTAATGAATCATTTATTGATTCTAGTTTTATTGGTTAAGTTATTCACTGTTAACTATCGTTGTTTGTGGCCTACAGAAGCTAGTGGCACAAGGAAGGACATAGTTGGAGCACGGATCTTAGTAGTTGCATTCAATATACGTATGTATACTAGTTAGCCTCTAATGTCTCTAGGTTGAGTAGTATTTTAGTTGCTTTTGGGCTTGTGCATAGTCTTTATTTGTATAATGATGCACATGCCCGGTTATTACTTGTAGTTGATTCCACTATGTTTTATGCTTCAGCTTATGTTCTAATTATCTTTTTATAAACTAAGCGCAATGTTTTAAGTTTTTTTTTATGCTTGTAATTAAAAGTTGAAGCAAACCCATGCATGTTATATTGTAGGTTAACAACTGGATTCATGAAATGTTTGAAAATAGGACAAGTATTTAACTAGTTAACTACAGCTAGTGTGGAACTTTGGTTCCATAGTCCTCCTAGGAGGAGCCCATTAGGGGTAGGGCTGCTGCATATGCTCACCTAGATCATCAAGGTACTAAGCCTTGCCCATTTAACCTTTCAATGATGCACTAAGCTTTCACTTGTGCCTTACGCCATGTCTTGGCTAGGTTATAAATGCACTAAGCTTTCATCCATGGTGCTCTACTATCTGATGCCCGTCGACATCTTTGTTGTACAACATGGTAAACTTGATAGGGACTTTCTGGTATGGAAATGCTGGTAGAAGAGACTTCCGTCGTGAGATTGCCTGAAACGCTCAAAAGAATAGGGGTTAGGAGGTCCCCGGAGTGTGCTTCCGGGGGAGGAGCCTCCGACGCGCAAGTCAGGATTTGGCAAGTGAAGAGTAATGAATAAAGAGTAAAGAGTAGAGTTCTTTTGAGAGTTTAGCCTACCTTACCAAGGTCGTTTGGCCAAGTATTTGTAGGAGGACATTGGGAGAAGTCTGTTTGACATGGCCCGTTTAGATCATGGCACGTGTTCGGCCAGATGCGGTCCGTACCTTCAGGGATGGGGATCTCCAGCCATAGTCTACTCTAGCCAGAGGTCAGGGTCGTGGGAGGCCTCTGTGTTAGGGGCGTGTGCGAGGTCTCTGTGTCAGAGGCTTCTTAACCATTTTTGTCGTATTCACAAGAACCCTTCAGTGAAAGAGACCTCTTCGGGATATGAGAGCTTCTAGCCGAGGTTGCTCCAGTCACTCGGAAGACCCCTTAACATAGAAGACCCCCTTCGAAGGATGTTTTCCCCTGGTGAGTCTACTCCTACCAAAGTTGGTCAGGTCATCTTACCGATGGTGGTAATGTACCATTTTGCCGAGGTCAGTCCTGTTATTCCCCGAGGGTGATGGTGGATTACCGAGGTCAGGGGGTCAAGGACTGTGGGCCCTCCTTTCCCGAGGTTGGTGCTCGTGTTCTTCGAGAGTGATGCTCATATTTTTCGAGGGTGGTGCTTCATCAGAGCTGATGCCCAACAGCATCTTCGTCGGATGACATTGCGACTCGCGGAGGGACTTCCTGAGGGGGAGAGTGCCCGAATGCTAAATTGCCCAGAGGAGCGTGCCTGAAAAGCTCGAAAGAGAGGGTTAGGAGGTCCCCGGGATGTCGTTCCGGGGAGGAGCCTCCGACGCCCAAGTCAGTGTCCTGAGAGGTAAAAGAGGGGAACACTAAGAGGTTTTGATGTCTTGCCTGTTTTTGTTTTCTCAAGGAGGAGTCCAACCCTTTGCCAGGGTCTGTTCCTTGGTATTTATAGGAGTGTCCAGCCCGTTCAGATGACGACACGTGTTCGGTCGGATGTTTTCTGAATTTCTGGGCGTAGGGGACAAGTAGCCGGTGGCAGGCTCCTTGAGCCTTGAACCGAGACAGGTCGTGATGGGACCTGGACGGCGTCAGTGTGTCAGACTGCCGTTTGGGGCGGCCTGTAACGTCTGTGGGCGACATGTCAGAGGCTCCTTAAATGCTCATGCCGTACTCCCGAAGTCCTTCGGGCGAGGTCGTCCCGTGGTCTGGATGCCCTTCTTCGGGAGTTATGCTCGTAGTTCGGGGAGTCCTTTATTTCGGTGATTCTGCCTTCGGAGGATTCTCTCCTGCTTGTAGGGACTAGGCCTCTGTCCCGAAGACGATCCGTTTGGTCCCCCGAGGAAGCCGGCAATACCTTTAGATTTCTTGGCGTTTTAGCCGAAGTCATGACTTTGTGGTACTCGACTTCGCACCTGCCGAGGTCAATGACGGTGCTTCTTTTCGGGCTACGCCGAGCTTCCCGAACACACCTTCGGCAGGAAGCTTGTACTGAGAGGCGATAGCCCTTCGGCTATCACATGCCCCCCTTCAGAAGGCTGAAGTGGAGACTTCGGTTTCTAGGCCTTCTGAGGGCGTCCTTCGGGGTCTTGGGTGTAATACCTGTGCCGAAGATGCACCTTTTGTCCGAAGACATAGGCTATTCAACTATAGCCTGTCTTTTGGTGTCTTCGAGGTAACCTACTGCTTTCCTTTTGCAGGTCTGCGAAACGTCGCGTCCCCTAACCAGGCGTGTCAGTTTAGAGCGGCGTGCCCAGGATTTAGGGGTGTCAGAAAGCGTGTCCCCCCTTTTGGCGCGATTGCTGACATGTGGCACGTTTATCATTGACGAGGGCTACATCGGTTACAACAGGCGCGTCTTTTCGTGTGCAGTAATTAGTTACGGCGTCTGTTCGCCTTCGCAGGGTATTTATGACGCCGGTTCGCCTACCCCCCATCGGTCTATATATACTCTTGTTCCCTTATAACCCCCATTTTGCTTCTGCTTTTCCTCTCTACTGTTTTTTCAAGTATTTTTGTGTTTCTTCCTGCTCTTTGCGGTGGTGCTGTTTGATAGAGGTTTTTCCGGCCACCTTTCACGACGGCGTCCTCAAACCCAGATTTTGGCAAAGCATTTGGTGGGTTTTAACCTTCTGAGTTTTTCTGTTTTTCAAGCTCTTTTTTCGAAGTCATTTTTTAGCCAATCATGCCTGTTCCCGAGAGCTGGCAACCTCTTTTGTCTCACCCTTGCTGCACCACTTCTAAAAAACTAGAAAAATGGAAGAAAAAGTTCTTTCTTCCCTCGTATGCCATTACAAGGTTGCCACGTTCTGACCAATTTGGCTTTTCCAATCGTAGTAACGAGGTTACCGTTTTCCGAGCCCAACTGAAGGCCGGACTTCGGTACCCTCCTCCGAAGATGATTTGCGACTTTTGCCAATTCCATGGCATTGCCATAAATCAACTTCCGCCGAACTCGTACTGCTATTTTAACGCCTTCCTCTGCATGTGTGGCGTCTTCGGGATAGAACCCCACTTTGTTATTTTCATGCAGTACTATAAGCTCTTCGTGGTCCCGAAGGGTGGCTTTTATTTTATGCTACCTCGGGGATCCGGGAGCAAAAAATATATGTTCACCTTTGCCACTAAGGACAGCTGGCGAGGGTGG